>JAVQJG010184446.1:0-26545 GCA_036024015.1 Craterocephalus amniculus | reverse complement strand
CCAGTTAACCTAACATGCATGTCTTTGGACAGTGGGAGGAAGCCGGAGTACCCGGTGAGAACCCACGCATACACGGGGAGAACATGCAAACTCCACACAGGAAGGCCACAGTTTCAAACCCCGCCTCAGCCGGAATATGGCTCCGACCGACTTGGGGCTGCAGTGCTAACCACTACACCACCGTGCAGCCCAGTGTGAGTAAATGTTTTCAATTAAATTTAAGTAAAATGTGCATCATATAACATAATATAGTAAAAACTATAACATAAAATAACTGACCAGATGACTCAAACTACACTGTCATAAGATCTGAAAGATTACAAAATAAAACACTCAACTTTTTTTCTGTTCTGCAGCCTCTTACTGTAAACTCATCACGAGTTGAGTTTGTCTGGCAGACATAATCCTTGTGACCAGTAGCCTAATAATAAATAATAATTTAATGCAGAATTTGTGTATACCCGGGATGTTGGATAAACTTCTACAGGTTTTGCAGGACACAAGCTGGAAGAGACTTGTACGAAGAGAGCAGTGTCGTCTCCTTTTCCACAGCAGTCGAGCTGCAAAAGAAAACAAAAACAGGAACACAAAGTTATTCACTTAACAATATGCAAAATAAATATAGCTATATTAAAATATATTATAGTAAAAATGGTCCAACATGACATACCGTACTGTGGAAAACCCCCAACACCTTGATGGCTGCGTCTTTACTGGGAGATCCTGAGACATCCACAGCCTTGATGTATGCAGAGTCGTAGAAATTGATAAGCTCTTTGGAGATCTGTGGATAATCCGTAATCAGGCAGAACCACAACAGATTAATTAGGTTTCCTGGAGCAGAAGAGGAAGCATCATGCATGAAATGAGTTGTGTGTGTTGCTGTGCTCACCGTGTCTCTGTTCATGAAACCCCAGATCGCTGCAGCAACTTCACAGGCAAAGAGGATCACCAAAAAGAAGAAGAACTACAAAAAAATAATCAAGAAATTTAATATGAACATTTAGAAAGATTTACATTTGAATGGAAAAGTGTTTCTTCTGGATTAAACAGAACAACATGCAGCTAGACCTCCAATGTATAGAAGTGAGATGCTTACCGTCCCCAGCAGGCACTGAGATTCCTGGATGGCACCATAACATCCGAGGAAGCCCACAAGCATCATCACGGCTCCCACAGCGATCAGGATGTACACACCTGTGATCACACAGAGGTCTGTCAGACATGTGGTTCATCATGAGACCACTGGGGGGCAGCGGTGTTAATGCTGGGTGTCTCTGCTCCACCTTCCACCTCCAGTCCCCCAAACAGTGTTTGCATAAGAACTTCCTGGATGTTTCTCCTGCCATCTCAGTATGATGACATGACATTATGGCATCCTGAAGATAAAAAGCTGCTCGGTGAGAAAGGGGGAGCTGATCTCACATAACTGTCGGCCAAGTTGAGGAAATGCCTTCCGGACACCCAGGATTTCCCCTCGAACTGACCGCTGACCCTGAGTATTCCCCAGGAAACAGGATGAACCATAAGAGCACATACACAACCATACACACATACACACATGCATGAACAAAACTGATGTAAATACGAATCTAAAAACACTTAAACAGAGAACAGAGTGTGTACATGTAGAAAAGTCAACAGACGGCAATTAAAACTAAAAGATCTCCATAACTACGCTGTACTTTTTTTTCATTTACTTTACATTTCATTTACTTTTCATTACTTTTACTTTTTTTTTGATAAAGATTCTTTGATTTGAATACACCAGAAAAATACTTACTAAATATTTGAAGGATGAGTAAGCCAAAAGTATCACTTCATCAGAATAGGGCTGTTTTTTCTTTTTATAAACCGGATCATAGGAAGCACATGTGTGCTACAGATTAGAGGCGGGGTGATTTTTTCAAACAGGAAGTGATGAAGATAAATCACCAGCATAATCTGAATCCCTGAGGATGATAAAATTCCGTGTAAGAAGATGATTGTTTGATTGTTATCTGATGACTCACCTTCATTTTTCACCCCATTACCTATATGTAAGCACTTTTCTAAAATCTTAAATCTAGGTATGGCATCAAAAGCGAAACAAACCATGAGTACATAGAATGAAGAGGCCTATCAGTTGCTACTTTTTAGTATTTTCACTTCAGTTAAAAACAATAATTTGCTATTTTTCAGGAAGACTCTTTGGGAATCTGAGTTTTCTGTTCTATTCGCGCTCAAACCACACAAAGGCTCTAATGTAGCCTATCAGAGCTCTCTGAAAGGAGCAGACAGTATGAGACTCCACCACCTCACACTGTATCTCATTTATCACGCACAACTAGTCCCCCTGCTCCACACACACTCACACGCACACACCCTTTTCTCTTTCAGGACTTTTGTTGCACTGAGAAACGGCTACCAGAGCCAGTAACTCTGCAATGCAGCAAAGGAGCCATTATTTCCACTGCCTTCCATTACTATGACAACACCCTTTGAGGTTCGGAGGCTATTGAGTCTTTAAACGAGACATGCGATTTAAGGCCCCCGGAGAAGTTCATTTATTTCTTGTCCCTCAGTGTAATATCCAGAAGAGGTGGGGGTAGAGGAGGTGAACACCAGCTTAAAGCCCTGCTTGCACTTCTCATCCAGTGTAAAGAAAAAAAGAAGAAATGTGAAGCCATATTTACACTGGTGGAGCGCCACAGCTAAGACTGAAATGAAATCAGTCACTCTATATGTAAATGGATAAATAATGAGGTGAAGATGAATTATTAAGAAAGGCCACATTAATCTTTCTGTCCCTTATCTATGCCATAGAAAGACAAAAACAGGGCAGAGAAAACATGCACAGAGCTTTGATCCCCCTGGAGTGAATATCAGAGTTAAACAGCATGTGTGTGACCCAGCTTAGAGTTACCCAAAAATTATTCACTACTTAGAAGATGTTCCACCAGTTAAAGGTACAGCTCAAAGTTTCTGTTTACTGCACTTTCTGGAGTTCTAGCTGACAATTACAGGATTTATGTCTTTCAAGGCTAAAAGTTAGACGGCTAATATAGTTACAGTTTAGTTACAGCCTCGCAGCTTAACTTGTGATATGTTTGTCCACATGTATTAAAAATAGCACAATGAAGACTAAAAACGTGTGAGATTTATTTTCTATAGGGAAGCATTGAGGTAAGGTGATGCAAATCTGCACAGTTTATGTATGACTAGTTACTTAATGGCTCTTTAAATTCCTAACCATTACAGTTATTTTCTAATGCCAAACACTATTCATCTACAACTGACAGAAAGGTAGAAAAAGATCTGTTTTTTTTGTCCCTGATATTTCTTAGTGGCAGCATGATCTACCTCCTACCTCATTATAAGAATTGAAGAACTTGTGGTTATGTCAGATTTGTTAGAGTTTCTCTTGATGCAAAACTTACAAAGGAAACATAGGAATGTAACATTTCAGGAGCCTCAAAAGACTCAATAATTGTACATTTGAGTATCTGTGACAGTTTCACGGAAAAGCCAATGTAAGGATTTGATTATTTTAAGAGGCAGATGTAGGTATGCAATCCTTTGCCAGTCCAGAAAATCCAGTCATGCAGTTTTGAATACTGTGGGCCAATGCAGCTACTTCACATATTTGTGTGAGATTACAGTGAAAAAAAATGACTGCTAGACTGTACACAATAAAAGAAAGTCAAAAGTGGAAATGTGAGCAGAGTTACAAACAAAAATGTGTGCCTTATTAGGTTCCAACATCTTATGTTAACTCTATGTAATTGAATATGTAAACTCTTCCAAAGATTGTCAAATAAAGCTGGTAAAACATTTCTCAGAGCTTGGGTAAATTTACTTCCTGTCTCTGTAAATAAGTAGTTGTATGCTGCCTTCATTCTTATATCTACCCATTAAATATGAAGTTAGAGACAGTTTGAGTGCAGCCAGCTGGTGCTTTAGTGGACAGATCCAGGCCAGCTGTTTCCCCCATTCAGTCTTTATGCTAGGCTAAGCTAACCCTGCCCTGGCTGTGACTGCATATTTACCATACAGACATGGGAGTGTTAAGGTTTTTTTTTCTCATCCACCTCTCAGCAAAGAGTTGAAAAATTAAACTACAACAGTATGAAAAGCCACAGCACTAACCAGAGCGGAAAACTGCCACCGATAATGTTTTCAAGCACTGGTGCAGAGGTAGGAGCATGTGTATTCTCAGTCTTATATAAATACCACTTTACTGAGCCAGTATGCTAAAAACACCCACTTCATACACTAATTTGAGGGATAATGTGCACATGTACAAGGCTACTTGAATTATGCAAGGGCGTGTGTTTAAGGGAGGGTTTTTAAAAAAAAAAGAAACATTCCCTTGATCTCTCTTGGGTGGGCCTCTCTTGCCGCCCCGCTTTTAAAATCACAAGTTTGCCTCTCCTCTATAAAAAGCAGAGGTTTGCCTTTGCTCTGTATACTTACTGAGGGGTAAGTATGGCAGAGCAGCGGGAGCCCGAATGTAAATTAATAGGCTCACTTCAGTTCCTCAACAAAGCCAACCAAGATGATGGAGCTTTGAAACATTTACATCATGTCATGTATTGCAGCCTCTGTGGATCACTGCACAGAGAAGAAGGCAAGATGATGACTAAGTTCATGTAACGGCCACAACTTGAGACACGTGCCACTGATTCTGTTGTATTATTTTTTTTACCAAGCAAGCGAGAGTTTTTTTTGCAGTTTCAAAAAACCATGCTGCAAAGGTACGATGATTAAAAAGTGTGAGCAACAGAAGGCATTGCTTTTTGTTTAAATTTGTGCACGCTCCTGTTTCCGCAGAGCCCACATCTGTCTAAACAGCTGTCTGATGCATCTGGCTGCTGACTTGAAAGCTGAGATTTTTCTTCCTAAATATTTATCTGATACAGAGATCATGGAATAGCATGTGGTGAAGTAAACGCTGGCTGGGACACTCTTAAGTCAAGCTGCGGATTTACGTAGGTCCTGTTTCCTGGTCTTTTCTTAGGTTGGGATGGCCTTTCTGAATTGACACACCTACTGTCAGCTACTAGAAAGCTATTTCTAATATTCAGATCCCTTTAGATGCACAGATTACTTGTGAACTTTTGACCATGTGGAATAAATAAAGAAGATAAAGACAAGATGATGATAAAGCAAGTTACAGGAGCTAAACAGATGAAAAATAAATTGAAAGCAATCTTTGTACTTACTTATCTGGCCACAATTCTATGTATAATGTGTAACATAGAGCCATTTAACACAATAGATATTTATCAATGAATTAAACAACAAAATTAAATTATTTTTACTTCAGAGGTACAAACTTTCAATGTATAAAGAACGTATATAATATAGCTAACTGTATGACCTATCTGAGCCAGAAACAAATGTAAAATCTTGTCTATACATAAATACATTTATAATAATGATCTAGCCCGGTGATTGTCAGAATGCATCATTGTGTATGATCTGTAGGTCTCCTGTTGTGTATACTCACTGATGTAAAAGGTACCCGGTGCCTGTTGGCCCTCAAACTGTAGTATGAGGAGGTTGCTGGTTTGGCTGTCATGGCGTAACCACAGAGCCACTCCTAAGATCACACCTCCAGCCAGCTGTCCCCCAAAAGAAGGAAAAATAGAAATGTAGGCTTTAATTATTTCCCTTTCACATTTCTCACTTTGATGAAACCTTTAGGGAGAACTTCAGCTGCAAGAGAAATGTTAGAATGAATATTTTAAAAAAGCCAGAGTCATTAAGTTTTAAGAGTTTTTGAAAGGCCAATCAAGGTGTTTTTATATGCTGCCGAGAGAGAGAACCAAGACATCTGAGCCAGCGAAAATGGGAATAATCAAAGATCAGCATCTACATTTGTCTGCTAACTTCTCTTATCTACTGTCCCTTAAAAGAGGAAAGCACATTCTGACACCTTGGTGACTTCAGGACATCTCCTGCCCAGTGTAATAAGTCTTATCATATAAAGTGATGGAACCAAGCACTTTATTTTCTGATGCCACTGTTTAAATCAAGATAGCGGACTTTTTTTCTCTCTCTCTTTGCCCTGCCTGGTCTCCATTGTTCTCAACTAAAAACAGGAAACCAAACTCTGCACATGAAAAATAGCTGAATGAGGAAAGAGAACTCAAGAGTTTTCACAAAGACAGTGACAGCCATAAAAACAACAGAGGAAACAGTCAATGGAGTGAGAAGAGGATATGGTAACTCTGCCCTCATCTAAAGTTAGCCGTATAAAAAGTGAACTAATGAAAATTAGAAGTGAACACATATCCATACTGTCCTCTTTAGTGTGAAGATATCAGAAAAGTCATGAAGGTGTTTGCCTTGTTTCTGAATGTTTTCAGAAAACAAGATAAACTCAAGGAAGACCTCGTTTTCTGAAGAAAAAAAAGAGGATGAGTTAATTTTCATGTTTTAGTTTTTATCAGCACTGTATCATTTAGTACTGGGGAGTTTTTTCAAATATCCCCTGGAAAGAAACATTAAAAAAAGATTCTAGTTCACGACTAGGCCTGTCACAGAGATTATGGATCTGAAGCAGAGTTAATGGAACAAACAGATGATAAAAACAACCAGAGAGGACTCAGGAAGCCAACCCGCCGTGAATGGCTCCTGTCTTTGACCTTTCAGACAGATTGAACTGGTGTGGAAAGTAACTGAGGAAGATAACCTGTAGTTTTAGCCCATATTAAGTTATCTGGCTTCTTCCTTTAATCAGAGCGGCATGCTGAACAAGACAGGAATCTTTTTAGTTTTAAAATCTCAAAGATCTGAGTTAGACATTAAAGTAGTATAAATGTATTATAAATGCCAAACATTTTTCATATTTAAATGTGGATGTTTTAGTTAAAAAAGAGAAGAGTAAAAAGAAAAAAGAAAAAAACTTTGACTCACCCAGAAAATGAAATTAAAGAAGAATAACATGTATTTTATGCATTTCGTGCAGCCCGCAACAGCCATGTTTTCACGTCTTTATCTGCTCCTTTGCGAAATCAGAGAATATGTGAGACCAGTCTACTTCCAGGGATCACACAGTCTCTGCCAAAGAACTCGGTTTATACAAGCCAGTTAGTATAAGCATCCATACAGCAAACTCCTCCCTCATAATGAAGAGTGAAAACCGAGACGGGGATCTGCCCACCAGCCGGAGCTGACAGGAGGAGAAGTCTGGGGAAGAAAGATCTTCATCTGCGGCAGAGGATGCCCAATTTCCCCTCTGAACGATGAAGAAAAGATAACCCTTGAATAGAGAAAGAAAACATTTATTGACATCAAAAACTTTTTCTTTCTGTCTTTCTTTCTCTTTCTTTCTTTCTTTCTTTCTTTCTCAAACAGTAATTTTAAGCACAAATCGAGGGAAAGGTCTTTGTAGGGATGAATAGCGCCATCTGCTGGCAGAGGACTCGTGGGAAGAATCATAATCATCAATTAAGTGCAACTCAGAGTTGCGTGCTTTCCTTTTGCGCGGTGGCGTGTTTAATCTAGTGAGTTGCACACCTGTAGATCGGCATTCATCAAATAACCCAATCTAAAATCTTATATTCGTAGTTAAGCCAGCGGAAACATTAAAGGATAAAGTCTATCATTATGTTTTTCCCTTGTTTTTTTCTTTGTTATGGCGCATCTGCGCGTTCATGGCACCAGGTCACACCTTCTCCTGTCAGCTGTGCATGAGAATGATGAGTCCCTCCCGGCTGTTACAGCTGCTCGCCGACCACAACGCTCCGAGCGACGACCAAATGTGAGAATTTTTTTAAGGGGAGAAAATAAAAAGTGGGCAGCTTAGACAATTTCAGCAGCGTTAATTGGGAAACTTGACAGCCTGTTTTAGGAGGCTAAGTGCAGGATCCTCCACTGGGCATGCTCAATCTGATCTCAGAGAGGAGCAAGGCTCCGCGTGAATAACAGGCAGTTTGGGCGTTTTGGAGGAGGTTTGTCGCCCTCTCATCTTTGATTTTTCTTGATTTAAGCACGCATCAGAATCGAGGACGGTATTTTATTTTATTTTACCTCAGACAGACTGTGCAAATCTTAGCAACACATGAATGGCAGAGGAAAGTCTCTGAGCAGGGCAGCGTCTATCTGCTGAGACAAAGACCTGCTGTTTTGTGGCGGCGTGTCGTCAAACGCAGAGAGGGAGCGGGTTGAGCTAAGTGTGAAGGAGGTGAGTCTGTAGGCAGCAGATGGACCGAGCAGCGCCGAGCCTTCTTCAGAAGATGCCGGACAGGCGCTGTCCGCTCAGCACCACCGCAGTCACCTTGCTGTGAAAGTCACAAATCTACTCAGGACTCATCTGATCAATTGCAGCAACCTGGTGAATCCAATGAGGTGGATTTAATCTGTCGGCGGGGGTCCGGGAATTAGCCCGCGTTTGTGCTTTTATCTCGACATCTTGGATTTACCAGCGATGTGACGTCCATTCTTAATGTGATCCTATTGGCTGCAAGCATTTTGGATTTCGATTCTATAGCTTTCACAGAGTCCGGCAACTGTTTAAGATCCTCCAGCTGCATGACCGGTGCTGATAGAAAATAGCAGGGTATGAAGGGGATGTAGCCTGTCGCGTGCCAAGCAGCACTAATTATTTTTTCCCCACTCAGAGAGAAACGACAGGTTGCTCTGTGCGTAATTGTTACTGCCAGTCTGGTCAGCTGAGTGCATGGTTACAAGGTGCGCCTAGATTTACCTTTGCGATGAGGGGAACTTATTGGAGAAATGCCTAGGGGACGCAATGGGCCTGAGCGACGACAAGGATCGCATTGTTATAAACGTGGGAGGGATCAGACATCAGACATACCGCAGCACCCTGCGCACCCTACCTGGCACTCGCTTGTCCTGGCTGGCCGAGCCTGATGCACCCAACCACTTTGACTATGATGCCAAGATCGAGGAGTTTTTCTTCGACCGCCACCCTGGCGTTTTTGCACATATCCTTAATTACTACAGGACAGGCAAACTACACTGCCCGGCTGATGTCTGCGGGCCGCTCTATGAGGAGGAACTGGCCTTCTGGGGCATTGATGAGACAGACGTGGAGCCATGCTGTTGGATGACCTATCGTCAGCACCGGGAGGCAGAGGAGGCCCTTGATAGTTTCGGCGGAGGGGGCCTGTTAGACATTGGGAGCGAAGATCCGGAGCCCGAGCAGGAGCATGCTGAGGATGATGTAGATGAAATGACGAGGAGACTGGCACAGGGGGACTCACCTGATGTCAGGAGTGGGAACCTGTGGAGTCGGTGGCAGAAACGTGTTTGGGCTCTGTTTGAGGACCCCTACTCTTCTAAATATGCAAGGGTGAGTTGCTTTTCTAAATACCTGCCCATGTTAATAAATCAGATTTAAGAAGCTCATGATCCAGCATCCTAGGTACATTTGAGCCAAATTTATTCTTAAAATGTTTAATTGTTTTTCTGATAAAAAATAAAGGTCCATCAGAATAAATTGTGAATTTTAGTGCCTCTGCTTCCTGATAATGACTTAAAAAGCTGATGAGTTTGGAAAGGCTTTTATGACCTTGTATTGAATTCCCAAAGGTCTCCATGGCAGGTCGATGTGAGTGCACAAGACGGAAGGAGTAGGGGGAATAAAGAGAAGATAAATGAGCAAAAACCATTTAGATGCAAATCATTACTTGCACTCTCCTCTTGACTTGTATCAGAAGATAGAGAAACTCATTCTGACTCCCACTGATCTTTGAACTGATATTTCCAGGGCACAGGGATCCCTGAGCTGGCTGGCCCTTTGATTAAATAGGCCAGTTAAACCAGCTCGTTGGCACCACTAGAATATTTGTGGCAGACCTCCAGATAAAAATGAGGTTGCTGTTAGAGGTGACATTTTTCATCTTGGTCATGGGCACTTTTCCATTTGGGCATAATGCCTCTAATTGGAGGTAATAACCTGCATCTTCTCTTTTTTTTGTGGTTTTTGACCGCTTTGCTGCATGCTGTTATGACAGGTGTAGATACCTGTTTTATGTGGTCATTTATCACACAATATCCAGCAACTGTATACACCGACATACTCCCACTCTTCAGTGTTTGGAAAAACAATGCAGCCCCACAATACACATACTTGCAGTCAACTATGCACTATACTATGCATCAAACATGACTTTCTAAAAAGAAAGTTCTCCGAAGTTAAAACTCTGACATGTCCCACATTCAACAATAAGCATAGCAAGAATTGGGACTGATAGAGCTTCACCAAGACTGGCAAGAAGATTAATTAGACGTGAGCTTCGGGTTAATTACAGACTCTATTCACAGTGAATACATCAGCAGAAAGGCCTTGTCATTGCATACAACTGTAGGCCTGTGTCTTGCCAGCAACACTGAGAATAAGGTAGTAAGAAAGAAACCAATTTTTGCCATTCATTCTCCCTCAAGTCCAAACTGTTCCTGACAGTCAGGAAAGCGCATAATTTAAAAGGCTGCCTGATGAGATGCAACATTTGTTTAACAGTATGAAGAGTGGGATGCTCATAAGGCTGACAAGTCACTGTGTTTGAGGACAAAATGAAAGTAGCTTATCAGGTAGAGGGTTCAATCCACTGGAGATTGCATGGTAGTTTGGATGATTTTCTTATTTCTTATGCACTTTTGTGATATAAGGCTGTGAAAAAGGATTACTTTAATTATGACTATTTATATAATACAAACTGTATTATTCGTTGAGGTTACTTTTGACAGTGCAGCTGAACTAGATTGTGTTAGGTCTAGGGAATACATGTTATTTTGTACTGAGCGTACTGTAGAGGGGGTGGACAAAACAACAATATTATGCAATCTAATAAAACACCAGCACTTACTAAGGCTTCAAAATCTCCAGTGATTCTATCAAGAAAAACTGAGCATTATATGTTAGACAGTCACAAACATAATTCTCTATCCCTTTTCCTGCATTAGTCATGTGCAATTCTAATGTAGAGTACCTGCAATGAATAAAAATCTTTGCCTCTAAATGCCCTGCTGACAGAAGTTAGTGTTCAGGAGTCAACACAGTTCTACCCCCTGGATTATTATACTAACATGGAACGGATGCAGACATTCATAAACAGCTGTTATTTCCTCTGAACAAGGCAATGAATTGCCAGTGATGAGCTGTAATAATAAGGCCTGTTTTCCATCTCGTGCTGAATGCATCCCTCACTGTGAATGGATGTAACTGCTGAACAGGCAGAGTTTCGTCCACTCAGAATACACAGCAGACTTCATGCCTGGGCCTGTCTATTTCCAGCTTGCATCTTCGCTTAAGCCATTCATTATATCTTCTGCTAGTGTACATAATAATGCTGTGGATTAGTTTAAGAGGTACTCCAAAGACTCACTTAAATACATTTTCATCCAAGAACAGAATATTATTTATCCAACTTGTGCAACTTGTGTTCATAAGATTGTTTTCCTCTCTTCCTGTTCATCTCTGATCTACTTACCTCAATTTCCCATAAATTGGTCTTTAATCACATGTATCAGTGCATAATAAGATATAAATGTTTTTTTACCATGTATAGCTACATACAAACATGAACAATATATGACAAACAGTATCAAAAACTAAGGCAAAATGCTGAAGCACCGTGCGAAAATTTAACTACATCCTGTGTGCTTCAATATTAATGAACAAAATGGGTTGTAGCCAGGTTCTGCTAATCAAATGTACTCAGTTAACTGATCATTAACTTGTGTAAACACCTATACAAAAACATCAGTTTTGACAGATTGCTGGAGAGCATTGTGCAATGCCAAAAAGAAATGACATCAGCAATGATCTGCTTATCAATCTGGGAAAGGTTAAATGGCAAGTTCCAAACAATTTGGAGTCCATCATTCTACAGTGGAAATCACTCTTAGACAATTTCCAATGTTCCTTGGATTGGACATCCAAGCAAATTCATCCCAAGGTCAGACCATGTAACGCCCTGAGAAGATTTAAAAATCCAAACGCAACATCTCAGACTCGACAGGCCTCAATTAGCATGTTAAATATCAAGAAAGTTCATTTGGGCTTATATTGCATCTTGCGGTCATTGCGTCAGTTCTGAAATCCAATACGAACCTATATGATCTAAAGTCAAATGTATTGTAAAAAAAACATACATTGCCTCCCATTTGACTAGAGTACTCTGCTGAAACTGGGTCAGGAAACAGGTTGCTAGGAAATCTACTCTGAATGACCGAAAAAGGAAAGCATGAAAGCGCTGCAATGGCTCAGTTACAGTTCAAACCTGAACTTAAGTCTGTTGCTACAGTGACAACCGTAGGCAGCAAGGCAGTAAGGCAAACTGTGACATACATAGTATCATGAGAGGAGGATTTCATCAGGACTGAGCAGCCGTCAGTACCCTGGGGGGGAGGGGGGGTACAGTATCTGTTACACTCGTGTATTATGCATCAGAAATCTCTGGACCTAAATGTGATGAAATTTGATCATTTAATCAATACATAATGAAGGCTAAAGTACTCCATTGCCATTAGGGGAAATATGGGCTTGCCTAAGCTCAGTGATTCCCAGGAGTTGATCATCAGTATGACCTTGTGTAGGGAAAACCTTCTGTAGGGATGGTGCTGAAGGGAAGAGCCCCGCCTAAATTTAGTCTGGAGGGTTGACACTGATGTCCTGTTTGCTTCTGCTGCTGCTGCTATTGGCTTTTTATAATTCTGCATGTAGCACACCCATGAAAATGCCATGACCTTGAGAGACAGCAGAGGCAGAGCATGCTCGTACTGATCGTTCCTTTTTACAATGACACTTCAGAGTCAAGACACAGGGAATGGGATGTCAATGTCACAAACTACAGTAGATGCCATTGTCTGAGATAATAGATTGGATTGCATTGTGTGCTGCTAAGAATGGCTGTTGGGCTGTCAAGCTTGATTACACTGCATATGTTACAGTGCTCATTCTCCTCTCTGTCCTCTCCTCCCCTCTCCCTTCTTTTTCAACTGCACCCTGTCTTTTTCCTGCTCAGTGGATAGCTCTGGCTTCACTGTTCTTCATTCTGGTGTCCATCACCACTTTCTGTCTGGAGACCCATGAGGCCTTCAACCCGATCATGAACCGCACCGAGGAGGAGAAGAGGGGCAATATCACAGTGATCACCACCTACCAGGAGACTGAGACTGCGGCCTACCTCACCTACATTGAAGGCGTTTGCGTGGTGTGGTTTACCTTTGAATTTCTAATGCGAATAACTTTCTGTCCAAATAAATTTGATTTCATTCGCAACACGCTCAACATAATTGACTTTGTGGCCATCCTACCCTTCTACCTAGAGGTGGGTCTCAGTGGGCTCTCCTCTAAAGCAGCTAAGGATGTACTGGGTTTCCTGAGAGTGGTCCGCTTTGTGCGGATCCTGCGTATTTTCAAGCTGACGCGTCACTTTGTGGGGCTGCGTGTGCTGGGCCACACTCTGAGGGCCAGCACCAACGAGTTCCTTCTCCTCATCATTTTCCTCGCTCTTGGTGTCCTCATTTTTGCCACGATGATCTACTATGCTGAACGGATTGGCGCTAACCCCAACGACCCAGGAGCCAGCGATCACACACAATTCAAGAATATCCCAATTGGATTCTGGTGGGCTGTGGTGACAATGACGACCCTTGGATATGGAGATATGTACCCTCAAACAACCTTTGGTATGCTGGTTGGAGCTCTGTGCGCCTTGGCAGGCGTGCTCACCATCGCTATGCCCGTCCCCGTGATTGTCAACAACTTTGGAATGTATTACTCGTTGGCCATGGCGAAACAGAAACTACCAAAGAAAAAAAACAGGCATATCCCTCGGGCACCCCAGCCAGGTTCTCCCAACTATTGCAAGTCCAGCATCAGCTCCCAGCATCCAAGCCCAATTGCCCATGACGATGTTTTCGAGATTAAGTTTCAAGGTAAGACACAAATATGACACATATTCTGATACAGTGCTGTGTCAGTGCCCCCCGGAAACATCTGTATCAGCATCAGCTGTTTATCTCTTCCCACACTACAGTCAACCAACGAGATTGAGCAAATTAATTTCTCAGATCAGTCAATAAAATATGTAATGAAAAGCACATTTGACTCTGAATAGGACAATAGAGAGAGCGAGCAGACCCTGAGTAATCTTGTTATTGATTTTGCACTTCTTAATGCAGTGATTCACTCCTCCTCTCTCTTAAGACTAACAGAGCGAATGCATTTGTAACGTTAAGGACAACATTAGTAGATGTCGGAAAAACTTGATGCCTATCTAGTGATGCTTGTGCAAACATATATTGACGTTTGATGCTGTTTGTGCTGCAAAATGCAAACAGAACTTCCACATAGGAGTTTAAGGTAAACATGAAACGGCAGCCATACAACCGGTGTTATTGTTCAGCGTAATCCCTGTGTGCGTTAAGGTGTGGAGTAGGAAAAAAAGCACAGACTCAACCCAGGTGATTTTGTTGTTTTCTTTGTTATTTCAAGACTCTAAGCTGAATGGCGAGGCAGCCAACGCAGCTCTGGCTAATGAAGATTGCCCACATATTGACCAGGCCATATCTCCAGAGGAAATCTTCAGCCCCAGCGAGAGAGAGCGGCCCTGCTTCCTGGTTACCACTGCTGACTGCCCCAACCACACAGGGGGGAGAGTGAGGAGGGGTACGTACAGTAACAGCCAATCACAGGCCCCCCCAAAACACTGACACCCTGTAGATGGTAGACAGGAAACTCCCTTCTTTGTCTCGTCACTGAGTGTTTCACCTCAGTTTTTCACAAACACACAGTAATGCACAAATGACAAACCTCTTCCTACAACCCTCACACACTCTCACAGCAGCTGCTTTTCGTCCACCATCCCGCCGGGGATTGTTTTTATTTTAACCCACAACAGCATACGTTAAAGCCAAGCACAATCACCACAAATGTCAAGAATTAGTGTCAACATCTACATAATATATATTTTTTGATACCATAATGTAATACCCCTATTTATTTACCAGTAAGAAAGCTATTTTCGAGATTTATATGATCTAGAATGTGTTGTCTTATATTGCCTAAGAAAGTATTTGTGTGCTACATGTGTATGATGTATGTATATGTGTTTTAATGATAACTATCATTTGGGATCCTGACTTATGAGTACATTCCTCTTGACCATAACGGTGCATGCATGAAGTGTCTTGCGGATGGGTGCTATCAGTATGGAGAAGGAGCACAACACAAATGGAAGACTGCCAATGTTTTAGATTTACTTATTCTAAACTCTGAAACAAAGTTTATATAATCTATATTTTCAAGTGAATATGGATTTTACAAAAGTGATATAAGGCTGTTTGCAGTAAACAGCAGACAGTATGAAATTCTACCTGTAGCTGATAATACATTCCCTGCCTGAGGTGCCTACCTTTTCTGAGTTCTTCTTTCCTTTTTTTTTTTTTTTTACAGTGTTATACTCCAAACCATCCCAATACCACCCAGTGCATGCTTTTGTACTCCTAATGCACTCAATGCACGGAGAATAATAATCTGTCTCATGTCTGTGTTGACCTGTTTCTTTGGAGACAAAAACAAGAAAGCAACAGGTGTAGTATTAGGAGTGAGGAGCGTCAAAACACTCTGTTATGGATTCAGTGCTGCAGTGTACTCAGAACGTTCTCTGTTTTTCAACTGAAGGTTATGAAAAGCCTTGGAGCCTTAACAGCATGTCTGGCATGAGCGGGGATGCCTCTGGAGTGTCCTCAGTGTCCGCCCTGCCCTGCAGCCCACCCTGTCTAATGCAGCACTCACATTCTCCCATCCCATCCATTATGTAGCATGGTTGAGTAGCAGACACAATGCCATTGGAAGGCCAGTCCACAGTCCTCCTTATCTTTCCTGTCGAATTTTTTACTTTGACACTTGCCTTCGCTCCTGCTTTTTTTTTCCTTTTCATTTTGTCTCTTTTATTTTTCAGAAAAGAATGTATCTTGACTGTGCTTATACTTAAGCTTCCCAAGTGTTCTCCTTGGGTGTGTCATCATATCCTAGAATAGACAACATTGGCACATGCCACTCTGCATGGGTCACCTCAGTTGCAGACATAGCACTGTTCTACTGCAGGCTAACTCCACCTTTTTTTCTCCCTGTGTTTTACATCATTGCCTGTTGCTCTGTTGCTTTTGATCTCTCATAATTTTCTGCAAAGAACTTTGATCTCATTTACTTTTAAGAATTTTGTGAAACTTTCATGAGATGTAACCCCTGCTGATAGTATGCTGGACTTTGGATAAAACGTGGCTTTTAAACACATCCAAAAGCTGTTATGGCAACTTCTAAGTGCTTTTTATGTTGCAAAGTAGAGACGTTTGCATTCTAATGGTGCAATCCAGAGAGGACTCAATGTTAGCTGAGTGGCCATTGCACAAACATATTTGAACACGATGTTCATGATGTCCAATGCAATATGGAAATGATGACAATTCTTATGAATACATCTATTGTCAACAGAACTAAAACTGTTCATTTGCATGAATTGCATGTGAAATTATGTTCATCAAGAAGCTTACTGTAATGCAGTACCTGTACAAAAAAAGTAACACTTTTCTTTGAAAAGCTTTCAGAGCTTTGTCATTTTTATGCATTCTGAGACAGCTTTACAAGAGACTCAGTCATAGCAGAGATTTCGATGTAGCTGCCATTCTTTGCCTTTCCCCAAATTCATATATTTATTTTATTGGGGCATCCAACTAAAACAGTTTGATTTAACTTGAACAATCTGGCATAAAGCCAATCAATGCTGTTATGAGCATAAGTAGTTTTATACCACTATATTAACGGTAGTTATGCGTTTTTTAAAAGTATTAATGATCTGCAGCAAATTCTGTAACTGCTGTGCTGCTAAATTGATGCAGGACTGATAAAACAACAGTGCCTTCATACCTGTTGAGGCAAAGTAAAAGCGAGGAATAAATTGACAAGATATTACACTAGTGCTCCAAGTGTAGCATCATTACTCCTTATATCATGCTCATAACAGTGTAAGAAAAGCTTTATTTTACAAAGGGGCACCTTGTACTTTTTGCACCACTATTATAGTTTTAATCACGGCATAAATGCCCTCTTGGTTATTGTTTTCACAACAGTGAACACAAACTAGTATTTAAACTTGAGTGGTATGCATAGTACTAAGCAAAAAAGGAAAAAAAAAACACACAGGAGAAAAAAGAGCAAAAAATGAAAGAAACTAATTCATTCAGTCCACAGCTCTTTTTGTCTATTAAAGCACAAAATAACTTAAAAGGGGACCAGGCATCATGATATATGGACTTATGATCAGCCAGATTTTTTACAGTGATTACTGCTGTATGAATATCTCTTAACACAAAACATCAAATACTATTACAAGTATTGATACTGTCCCAATAATTATGCACAAGTTTTTCAGGGCACTTTATCAAATTTTACATAGACCAATCAGAAATGTTAATTTCTATGAGAGGATATAGTAAAGTGATTATAGAAACTCATCTAAATATTGTCCTTATTCCAAATGAGCAGAGTTTTACATTTAAGTCATGTCTCTTGTGGTAATTAATGAACGTTATATATATATATACAAAAAAAATAAAAGAAAAAATTGTGACTACTTTATGTGAAGAGATGCAAGTGAATTATTTGGTCATGCAACTCAAGTGGGGTAAAAGAAAAAAAGTACAATACAACCAAGAATCTGATGTTGGTCTACTTGGGGAAAGGTAAATGCATGTATTTTACATTTATGCAAAAGAAAAGTATTCACATAAAAAATGTACATACAAGTCCTTGCATGAAATAAATTTTGTACACAACAAGCGTTTAGACTCCGTTTTTATTCAGCACATGCATACATACAACTTTCTTTTCCACTGGCTTCTGCTAGTGTTTCCAGCTGCTGTTTGGCCCTCTGTGTAACTGTTATTGGGTCAAAAAGATTCTAACAAATATGAGGTGACTTTGAGAGCATGATGCAAATTATACAAACGCATGACAATGACAGAACTACTCTACATCAACCTGTAAAATGCAGCATGATAGGGCATGTTTATTAACCGACTCAAGAGTCCAACCTGTGCATTCAGACAGTAGTTTGGTGTCTGACGCCTTGGCTGAGCATGGGAAGTACATGGTAAACCCACCATTTACCATGAGGAACTAACGGAGCACATTTTCTTTACCTTCCATCATCGCCATCATTTCCACCATTAAAACATAATTTGTGTAATAATTTATTTTTGTTATTTATTTTTTTATATGTTTATAGAGACCCAACGACAGCACCGGAGCAGACAACCAACAGAGTCAGTTTGTGTTATGAACCATGGTGTACCAACCACTATGTGTATGACCCATAACGGCCCATCACCCACCTGATAGTGCTGTAGCATTGTTGTGTGTTTATTACTAAGTATTTCTAAATGGGTGTGTAAGTGACAACTTGTACATCACAAACTCAGCATACATGTAGCACAGAGGAAGTTTTGTTGTCAAGCCTTATGTAGCTCAGTATCTGTGACTGGTTACTGTGTTGTAATTTATGTGCCTATTTTTGTGTGCCAGTGCTGTAAATACGCTTTCTATGTGCTGAAGTTGTGTGTACCAATGTTTTGAGTGATCATCAAATATCTGTGTGCTTCTTCTGTTGAAAAAAAAAAAGAAAAAAATGTTGCTCCGATTTAAATCAGACACCCTTCGGCAAAAACCTGTCACTTGTCATGTCAGCCAGACTTTGACTTTGCACTGTCATGCTCACATGTTTGTAGACTTTTGCACTGTTTTGCACCAGTGAACTTTTAACATTCCTTTAATATGTTTTCAACCATAAAAGAGGTAACATCCACCAAAAAAAGAACAAGAAATAGGGTCATGTTTGAAAAAAAAAAAGCACAACTCTCACCTTGTAAGAGAAGGAGGCATTAAAATTTCAAGTTGTGATGTGAGGAATCGTAAATAATTCAGCTGGTAAATGTTAGTTGTGTTTTGATGAAAACAGACAGCTTACGTATAAAATGTTTTTATCACAGCTCAAGCATCATTAATGATAGTAGAGTAATAATTTAATTGACAATCATTTATAATTGGACTGTTTTTTTTGTTCTGCACATATGTAGTGTATTTGGTATACTAGTATGTAATACCAACAATTGCCAAACCATTACCATCATACTGGACAAGTGCCTATGTTATGCAAATTTTTCTTACCATTCAGGAATACCACACGATAACCTAATGTACTTTTTACTTTAGTCATCAGTCACTAGCCACTGAAAACTAGCATCAGCACAAAACCAAAAAAACAGCCAGTCACACCATGAACCCCGTATGGATCAGCTACTGAAGCCAAGCAATGAGCATACCTAATTAAAAACACATAGGATGACCATTGAGTAGAAAGTTGATTGTTTGTGTGGAAAAGTTAGTGAGAAGGGACCAACTTTTTACCAAACAACTGCAATTTCACTGCCAACAACTTGTTTAGATCTACCTGCAGTCAGGTACAGCAGATCTGAATCTGCCAGCAGAGCTGAACACAAATGAGGGGGATGGTGTGTGCAGGTCATTGTTCGACACAAAACTTAAAAAAACAAACACCACAGCGGCTGTTGTTGTGAACAGAACCAACAACACGAGACGAGTAATGTGTGCCATTTAGTGAGATTTCAGAGTGTGTGTTTTGAACACCGTGATTTCTGTGGTTAGTTATCTCAATAAGGTGTTCGGTGATCGTAAAGAGTGGTTTGTTGTGAAGGGATTTTTTTTGGTGTCTTTTTTGAACAATACAGTTCCGACTTGTACAATAAATAGTGATAAATAAAAAAAAAACAACAACAACATCGAAATAATGGTCTTTCAACGAGTGTTGATTCTTTTTCTTTTTTTTTTTAAACCAATCCAGGTAAAAACATTTTTATTTTCATAGTTGCAGACTTTTGAGTTGAATAAATCACAATCATAAAAACCAAAAAAAGAGAAAAAGTAAAAACATCCTAAGTAAATATAAAGCAGAAATTAACCTCTCTGCATCTTGCTAATGTCTTTGACCTTGTCTAAGAGATGTACTTGGTACACAGGTGCTGCACTGCAGATGTCTCCTACTTATAAATATGTAGGTTGGGTCAATGAGTTTATCCTAATATAGATTTAGTGTAAAAGTTGAACAAATTAGGAGAGAATGACAAGAACATTACATTTGTGATGGACCTTAAGAAAAAGAATAACGATACAGCGTTGTATGTGTAAATGGTAAATGATACAATGCCAAAGACGTTCAGGATTAAATGTGAGGATTGATGACCTCCTGACACTCAAGATCCCCGCAATAAAACCACTGACATGGGAAGATGGAGCTTTAGCACCAGTCCAGCCCATCTGTCATATGATCCACAGCAGCTTCAGTCTGGAAGACTAACGTGGCAGGTGGACCAGCAGGCTAAGGCGCAGCCATCCCCTCTAGCATGTCCATCAAAATGACAGGCGAGCCAGAGAAATGATGGCCTCTGCCATAGGAAACATAACTCAGGCTGAGTCTAACTACATCAGAGAATTTATCACCACAATACTTGGAGGTCTGACCTGTTCAAGTAGCCTAGCTGGCCTTTTAAAAGGTTAAAGTTAATGCACAGAAAAGGCGCTTTAAATGATTGTTTCTGGACTTTTACAGAGTATGAGCGAGCCTCTGAAGAAATAATAATACCAAAAATCACTCCGTTTAAGTCTCTGATTGTCAAGCTGGGTAATGTCCCTGCTCCAGTGTGGTTCAGGTGGAGTTACAAGTCTATCTTCAACCAGTTGTGGCAGTGCACACTGCCATAGAGTGTCCAGCTCCACAGCCAATGAGAACAGGTCTTAGATCAGAAACGAGCTGAGGATGAAAGACGTCAGCCTGCGAACCGTCTCCACACATCCCGTGTTCATTCCAGCCCCATGAGAGGAGACACCCGCCTGAAAACGAGAGGGGTCATGGGTCAGTGAAGCTGCCAGGAGATAGAGGAGGCAGCGGAAGTGTACAATGTAGTCTAAAATTGGTAAAGTAGGGGTAAAAAAAAAAACAGAAGCTGCAAGCAAAAAACCAAAATCAGAGGAAAAATGAAAACATAAAATCACGCAGAGCTTCTCTGATCAAAACACTGACACTTGGCCGGTAATAAAGCCTCCCTGCTCGTCACAGCTGGTGAGCATGTTGGTGGGTGTGGTCAGGTCTGCACCACAGAGGAGACACGTGCCATGGCAACACAGTTACCTAACAGGCTCCATTGCCATAGCAACAGAAGCGAGCTTGCTTTCTCAAGGGTAACACATCTTCAAGCGTTTCCCCATTCTGTAGTTGTGCGTCTTTCATGTTGTGTTTTCATTTGTCAGACTGCTTTGTCTGTTTTCAGCATGTCTCTCAAAATAAGCAAGCGTCAAATATTCAGATTTGCCAGAGGACGCTTTGCTTTCAGCAGTTAAGATACCGAGATGTGCCAGCAGCTCGTCAGTGTGGCATCCTGCTAGATACAGCCTGCGTCTTACAAACACATTTAGTCCTGTCTGTGAGATAATGCATGGATCTGTAAGTAGACTGCATACGGCATGATCTCTGGTTAAGTCTCTTTAGTTAACACTTAATCGGTGAACATTTTGTGTTAAAGCTTTATGCTCATTGAGGAAAAAAATGCCTCATTATGGTGCTGTGCTAAATTCATGGACACACTGAATAGAGCAAAGCACATCAGTGTCTCCATGGCAACAAAGTGCCTGCACAAATTCTGCTCAACAAAAGGATTAAAAAAAATCAAGGAACTCAAACCAAAAGCCATATCTGGTTAACAAACCCGGACATTGACTTTCACGTTTGACAGTATTGAATGTCTCACCTAATTTTAACAGCACCACAGTGGCATATAACCTGCTGGGTTAGCCTTCGCCTCTAGCCTGACTTGCATGAGCCTACAGGTACGAGTAAAAGATAAGATCTGATCTAAGATGTTTTTCTTCCTCAGTCCCATTAAGTTCAAGTATTCACGTCAAAATTTTTCCTCAGATTGGAAGAGCTCTTCCCACAGTGTTTGGATGTCTCCCGCCTTTGACCACCGATGATGAATTTCACACGCGGGGAGCACTTGCTCAGGTGCAAATGGGCATGGGCTGAGCAGGCAACAGATATCATAAGCCGCATGCATGCTCTCCGTTCCTTTCCGCCTGACCTACTTCAGCACCAGAAATAGCAGCACTCAGGTCTATGCTTCCAATCCTGTTTTGCTATTTCATTGCTCCTGCCACCGTGCGGAGGAGAAGGAGGAGAGTGTGGCAGAGGAGCGAGGTGTTGGATGTTCGCACGAGTCCTACCTCTACTGGTCCTGCTTTCATTTTGTCTAATAGAACTTCTCAGAGTAAAGAGCAGAGCTTTCTGGCAACTTTTATTATCGAAAGTTATTTAAAACCCCCATGTATATTGGCATATGCTTTATCCTTATTTTGATGATTAGAAGATTGAAAGTGGGTGGCATGGATGCTTGTTCTGTAGCAACAAGAGCTATGTTCAATGGTTCACTGTTCTCTCTTTACTGGAACCTTCTGCTTGCATTTCAGTGTTCATCTGCGGTATTTTTATTCATGCTGATGTAAAAAACTGGGTCAGTGCTCAAAATTTAATGTCAAAGATTTTACATCCACAATGTTTGATGGAGCGACGGAAAAGCTGGGGGAGATTTACTGAGCCTGCAAAGAATAAAACATGTTTATTCCCTGTGGAGTTCTGATAAAGAATTACAAACACACATTTGTCTGTTTTTATTAAGTACTCGTGGAGGGACGTGGTTGCTGCAGAGTCCATCTTCTCTAAGACTTATGCAGGTAGAATGAAACTGCTTGTCTCGCTGGAAAAGCATGCCTAGAAACGTGTGTAGTGCAGTCAATTAGGCTCTTTTACAGGTTTAATCGCCTCAGTCGTTGATACCCATCTATCCATGCTGTAATTACTTCCTGATGCAAAGGCCACAGACCAACGAGCTGACCTCAGAAATCCTCTGCAGCTTTACTAGGATTAATTTTTTTTAAAACTACTGTTTAATTGTAATGTATTTAACACTTCTAATTCCTCAGTAACAGGAGAGGGATACATTGATATAGGTCATTTTCACCCATGTGCGTTCAATGCTCCTTCATGTAGTCTGAGCCAGTCATGAGCACTTAAAGCAACCAATAAAGTCCTTTTTCAGACATAGCACAAAACATTAATGGCTCCACCGGTCTGACAATGTTTGTTTTTTTCTTCTTAATGTTCCTGCCAGTTTTAATCAGATATCTGTCCAGCAAGTCTAACAAATAAAGGGTTATAAATAACACTTACTGGCTTTTTATTTGAGAACACCTACAGCATAGCCGTAGTCCGCTCATTAAAAATTATTTTAACTTCACTTAATTAACATCCGACTGTCAGCAGTGTGTCAGATGAGAGGCAGCAGCATGATTTAACACAAAAAAGTTGAAAGGCCCCATGATTCCAGCTTTCCAATAACATGGCCTTTAGCCAAAACAATCACATCATCCCAACAATCATGTGGCATTGTGTTTAAAAAAGGGCTGTAGATGGAAGCAGCTGATAATGTTGCAGTAACATCAGAAATCAGCTGAAAGCTATTTAGCATATGTTTTTCTTCATTTTGCCCAGGTGTTGGAGAATAATGCCTGAGCTCAGCAGCAAATTGTAGAGAAAATTATAAAAGGAAGGTTTGAAAAATTATGTTATTTATTTATTAATGCGATAACACAGTTTTTGATGTTATGCTGAACAACAGATTGTTTAATCACGAAAAGAGCAACTGTTCATATGACAGCAGCAGCAGTTCAGACTTATACCAAGCTGAAATTGATATGCAAGTGTTACAAATAGCTTTCCAAGTAAATATAACATCCAACCTAGTACAATTGCTCTTGCAAAACATTACAAAAAGACTCCACGTTGTTCGCTGAGAGACCACATCAACATCCGCAGTTGATTTTGGCTTAGTGGACAGCAGTGTGTGGGTGAAAGGGGACTTTCCTTCATTATTTAATCGTTCTACTGCAGTTGTGATTTGTCTATTATGTAATGAAAAATGTAAAGATTTTTAAGGAACACACTTACCAACTACAGCAAGGTTATGTTCAGATCCACAAGCGATCTAGAGAGAAACATGTATAAAATACACGTTGAATGCAAACACAAAACACAAATTACAGATTGTAATACCAAGAGACCGTAATGCCGTCATGGATATATAAGTAATTTTGTTAAAACTTCCAAAAAGTGGATGAAAATTAAATATCTGATTGAAATATATCAGATCTTATATGTAGAATTTCTATGCTGCAAAGCAGAAACTAAAACTTGCTGGGAGACTTAATGCATCTATTTCAGGTGGCTGTACAGCCCTCATACAGTAGTTTACCTCCTCCACTTCCATAACTGTGACAGAGATTAAACAAATATATCAAATACTGTATGTTTATGTTTAAATAATAATTAAATACTGGTTTCCTGCAAACACATTGTATTTATTTAACACCCAACCATTTTATCAGACAATGTTTGAACTAAAACATTCACTTGTGGGAATCACTTTGAGCCAAAGGCACTTTTTCATCTGTTCATCCAAAAATGTTCACACATTTCATTAAAATTTGGCAGCTCATTTAATCTTTTCTTTGTGGCTGCAGTATTAAAGCTCTAAAATGGCCTTATAAGATTTGCAGTGCCGTCATATTTTTTTTGCTTTCCACCCCACACACTCACTGTGCTTTGGCATACGCTAACCTTGCTGCAATGATCTGTGAGTAGTGCAAGAATGATCCAGCACTTGCCTTTGCCCGACCCTGACATTCACTTTATTGACAACGATTTCCTCTGATGCATTCAGGCCCCCAGGTTAATGGCTGCAATCCGAATGCTCAAAAATAATTGCTCTTACATGAGGAGAGATCTCTGCCTTTACTAAATCTACTGTAAGTGGTCATCTTCCAGGCTGGAATAATAACATTGTGCCCTGCAAGTAGGCTTGGATGAAGCAAAACATTAAGAAGCTTCTTTTAAGGAGCATCATATTTCTTCCCATACTAAACAACCCTCAGCTATGATTTTCATCTGCAGTTGTGTGCTGCCCCCTGCTGGACAGCTTTAGACATTTAAAACACAAGGCAAAGCAGACATAAACAATAAAGGGAACACAAGCGTTCTTGACACCAAAATTCATTGACTAATTTAATTAGCAGAAGTGATTTATCCTGAAATATTGTACCTGTGTTGCTCCGTGAAGGCCTCTAACTTCCGCAGGTAGGCAAACCGCCCGAGCTTGGCTAAGGCCTCCAGCTACAGACACAGCTGACTGCTGCTCTGTGATCTGACTGGCTGTGGCTTGTTGGCCCAGCTGTCCATAGTCTCCTCTGCCCCATGTGAAAACTCTTCCACTCTCTGAAATACAATCAGAACAAGTTTTTTCCAGATATAGCAACCAAGTAGTAAACCCCACCAAAACTGTGGAGAATCTTAGAAATAAGATGTGCTATTGTGCTCATATACCTGTTTGAGCAATAATGTGAGTCCAGCCGCTCCACACATTTACAACTTTCTCTTTGTTCAACAAGGATCTTCTGAGAAGAACTGGAGAGGACACGTAGGGCTCTGATACGGCCAGCTGGCCATGTTTGTTGTTTCCCCACAGAAATAAATCCCCTTCTTCTGCAAACATTACATAAACAATGTTACTCTTCATCCAACAGAAGCAGCAGCAGCAGAAAAATAATCAAGGCACTGCATAACAAACTCTAGGACAGAGGGCAGACTAGACATGTCATACGTACATGACCTGTAACACAACTCACTATAAAACAGGATTACAAAATGCATTACATATTTGATGTAGGATTACAGTCACACTGATTTGAGCTTGCTTATAAAAGCAATTTAGTTTCTTTAAAAGGTTTGAAATGATCAACAAAACATGGATTTTTGCATGCAGTAAACTTTGATTCGTGTCCATGTTAGTCAGATCCCTGAGCCGTTTAGATTCCCTACCTGTAAGGCACACACAGTGAGCTGAGCCTGCTGCTACCAGGTGGGATTTCCTATCACTGAGACCTACAACATGAACATAAACATCTGTCACCTCTGTAAGTCACTAATGGCATCACATATAAATTGAGGTTTTAAGTAGTTTTCTGTCATTTCTGCGTAGAGTACCATACCTGGCACCAAACAGGGAACCTTAGAACAGAGATGTGGTGGAACAGGGTGTGGACTAAGAGACCGCTTTGCATGACTGAAAAGACCAGTTCCCCACTGATACACACAGCCTGAGTCTGGAAATCAAATATGAAAAACAGTCAAAAACAGTGACCAATCAATCTGCAACACACACACACACACATATATACAGTCATATGCAAAAGTTTGGGCACCCCTGATTTTTTTTCAAGATTTTTCTTTATAAATCATTGGTTGTTTGGATCATCAATTTCAGTTAAATATATCATATAGCAGACAAACACAGCGATATTTGAGAAGTGAAATGAAGTTTATTGGATTTACAGAAAATGTGCAAT
>JAVQJG010184444.1:0-14867 GCA_036024015.1 Craterocephalus amniculus | reverse complement strand
TGTCACATTAGTTCATAGTTCATAGTAATCAAAAAAATGTCAATAAGAAGAATGCTCACAGTTGTAACTTGTAGGAGAACAAGGCATCAGTCTGATCCCAGCCTGCGTGGGGAGGGTGAGGAGGATGGAGGAGAGATGAGGAGGTCAGACCAGATGTAAGGAAAGGATGCTGGAAGGAGTGAGAAGTGGTGGAATAAATAGTAAAGGTTGAAGGAGAGGGTGAGGAAAACCTGTGCATGCACTCATGTGCTATTTTTTCATTTGATAAAAAGGACTCTTCACTCTGAAATTTTCTCTTCTTGAAAGTTTTCTTCCTTCATGACAGCTGGCCCATTCTCAATCAGCTTCCTTTTTCTCTTGTGTCGGAGAGGAAGCAGCATCAGTACAGGAAGTCATGGAATACCAACCAGGAGAGGGAGGGGAAAGGGAGTATAGCGTAACAAGATCAAATGAATGAGTGAGAATCTACCTGATCTTGAAGAACATCAGCAGCGAAGGAAAGAGTTGATGAATATTTCATAACATAAAAAAGAAGCGCTAAGAAAATAAAAAAATGCAATAGAAGTAGAGGAGCTCAATGATATAACTTTAAAAGGAGAGTTAGAGTTTAAAAAGAATGAATGGCAAGAAAAAGATGGTTGTGGTTGTCATCGGTGACAGAAGAGCCAAAGGGCTCAGGTAGGTGACACAACCCGACAAGCAAAAACAGAAAGTGCTGCACTGGCAGCAAAACCAGCCAACCGATAAAACAACAAGAAACGGAGCCGAGGCATAAAAAACACAAACACATGCCTGGGAACCAAAACAAGGATCTGACTCTGAGCAAAGGAAAGCCTGGATATTTACACTAAAATTACACATGAGTAGCAGGTGACTGAAAACATGGTAGAATTGAGCTTAACTCAGGCAAACTCTCCCAAATGAAACCAGGAAACAACATTAACTAGAACAGGATCTAAAGCAGATGATGTACTGTGTTCCAGAAGATTCTGCATGAAGAAAAGAATCATTAAGAGGAAACTACACATTTGGGATGCACAATATATCGTAAAGTAAAACTTGGCTGATATTAGCAACAGATATTTGTTTCCGGCCGTTTGTGTGTGGGGAGAAGGGGCTTTGGCCAGGCTGTATTGTTTTGGACAGTGATGTAAGGAGCATTGTGGGGTGTCTAACTGCAGCAGTGAGCAAAGAAGGTAGTTTTACATTTTATCTGAAGAAGATACTTGAAAATCAACATGTAATATTTGGGATGTAAAAGTAGGATGTCTCATTCAAATCCATCAGTTTGATATGTCATATGAAAAACCACCAACCGGAGGTTCACAAACTTTTTCAGGAAGCTAACCCCACTAACATTAACTTTAATTTCATACTGCACTTGATCATCTTGATTTAACTATATCGGTTAAGTACCATTGCAAAAATATTATTGGGTATCGGTATCGGCCAAAATGTTCATATCTGTACATCCCTGCTACTCATTATTGAGGCAATCCCCAGTTTACATGCAGTCTGAGAGAAATTAATTTCTTTTTACAACATAGTTCAATGAATATGACGAAAGCATTGGATATTGGACATATCAGCAAGATTCATTCAGACAACGGCATGCCAAGGAAAGTCTGTCAGCTGTTAAAATAAGTAATCTATGATATACCTATGATGTGATATAAATAAAAGTTTTCTCATGTAATCCAGAAAATACAATCACAATATACAATAAAAGTTTGGTATACAGAGTAATATCTTCAGTTCCAACGAATAAAGTCAGACAAGCACAACAATAAAACAAACACCAGGGTGAATATAAGAAAGTCTCACTGAAAACCAGAGAACAGACTGAACAGAGATTAAACAGGACTTGTAAGAAATCTAATAAGAGACTACACTGATACAATAAATCTGAAATCTGAGTAGGAAAGTAAACAAAGCAAAAGACTTAAAGGAAAAAACAAAAAATAAGCTACCAAGACATTAATCCAAAAAGTGAACAGTACAACAAAATAACTGCTATGCAGATCAGAGTACTGCTAACTGAGCACAGGCGACAACAAAAGACAAAATGAAAACATTAATAGAACTAAATGGAGCAAATAGAACAAAGCATGAATATATTAAAATAAAAGACTTAATACAAACGACCAAAGAGTAAAGCAGAACAAGATAAAAGACATGAAAGAAAAGAGGATTAGGCAACATATTCTCACTCCCACTTGGTCTAAAGCCTTTTGCAGCAGTTTTAAAACTGTGCAGTAACCCTTGTTATTTATATTGTAGGAGGTGTCCCAGACTAAGAATTTTCATAGTTGAACCTGATATGTCAGATCTTGCCTTTTCTCAAAGAGTTGTTCAACGTTCTTATTTGCTCTTTTTCTTTTTTTTTTGAAAAAATCAAAAAGTCACATCTCCCAAAAACATACATTCACACATATGCATGTATAGTCAGGTAGTTAAATAAAAATTAAATCAAGAAAACATCAATACAAAATGTAATGTGGAGACAGATCTATTAAATTCACACCAATTAATAGACACCCACATATCTAAGACTCTTTAACCCCAACCAACCCCATCCCCACAGATCCATTCTATCACTCCATTTAAACAAAGCGCTGTATATTTCAAATCATCAATACATTAAGAAAGTAGATACCTGTAAGTGAATAGGTAAATGAATAAAATATATAAAATAATAATAGTAATGATAAAAATAAATTTGAAAAAAAGGGAAAAAAGCTCCCCCTATTCATTCTAGCAACAGAAAGCGCATGGACAACACCTTTCATAATAAATATATCCACTGATATATAGAGAGTGTATTTTGTGGCAGCCATCTAACTGCAAGCATCTTCTTAGCCATTGTACATGAAGACAATCATAAATATTCTTGCATCAGGTTAAAGTCTTGTAGGAATCATCATTCAAAAGCATTTTGGGGAGCAGTTAACCTCTACACCAAATGCTTCAGAAAGACATTTTGCTATTTGTGCCCAGAAATTTGAGCAGATGAACATTCCCACATAATATGTAGGAAAGTTCCAATTTGTTTAAAATGATATAAATTACAATTTGGAGAGGTGGTTAACTTAATCATAAAACGTTTTTTCAGTGTTAAATAGCTATTATAAATGAAGTTCAGATTTGTTAATTTATTATTTCAATTTTGTAAAGAATGGAAAGCATTACGCCAAACTCTTGTCCAATCTGTAGATGAATCCGAGCAATCTTTATTCCATACTTTAATTATAGGTGGTGTAGACTGTATTTGCTCCAATAAAGAGTTATATATTGCTGAGACATATGCTTTAGATAATCCTAAGATTTCCTTAAATAATTCCATCACTGGATGATTAATAAGTTGCCTAAATACCTGCTGCCCTTAACGTAGCTGCAAATTTATAAAAAAGGAATTTGATGGCAGTTTATATGTTTGCCTTAAATCTTCAAAGTTTCTCAAGCGAACATCATTGATGATATTTCCTGAATTACACATGCTTGAGTTATACCATTGAGTGTTTACCTCCAGACTTTAACAAATTATTATAAAATATTAGAGTATTAGCATGCCATTTGGATGTCCAATTAAACTTTTCTGCCTTCCTAAGATTTTGAATTGCATAAGCTATAATTGAACCATACTTCAATTTACATTTACTTATGGAAAAAGCGGTGCCACCAGACTCTTTTCCACATTAAGCCATGAACTTGAAGAGTTCTCACTGAACCATTTTACTAATGGACGAAGAGTAAGAGCATTAAAATAAAGTTTAAAAGGTACAGATAGACCCCCTAACTCCTTCCTTCTTTATAAATTAGTTCTTTTAGTTAATCTTGCTCTCCATATGAATTAAGTAACTATGCTATGCAATCTCTCCCAATATCTAAGAGGTGGTGCAAGCGGTAACATATAACTACAGAAATTGATTCTATGAAGCACATAAATTTTAATTATTGAAATTCTGCCAGGTAAAAAAATAGGCAAATTATGCCAAGTCACATTTTATAATGCTAAAGACACTATTTTAATTCTTAGAGACAGTCTTATCTAAGGAAGTAGACACATTTATCCCTAAATATTTAAAATAAGATACTACTAGAATGTTAAAACCTGCGCACTGATCTTTGCTCTTGGAATTAGGTGGCAACAAGGGTGATTTTGACCTATTTATTTTATATTTAGATACATAGCTAAATTACTCAAAAATATTAAGAATATTTGGAAGAGAGTAATTTTTATCAGAAAAATGACACAAGAAAATCATCAGCACATACTGTAAAGAAATGTGACGCTGAGTAGATTTTATTTTTATTGGTATAATACTAGGAGATAACCTAACAGACTGCGCCAAATGTTCCAATGATAGAATAAGTAACACTGAGGAAATTGGATCTCCCTGCTGACTGCTCCGACTTATTGCAAACGGAGGAGTGTATATTACCAGTTACCACACTAGCTGAGTGGTTTGCAAATATGATTTTAATCAGAGATGGGAAAAGTACTTACATTCTGTACTCAGTAAAAGTAAAAGTAATAAATGAAATAATTACTGAAGTAAAAAGTAAAAAGTACAGGCTATGAAATGTACTTTAGAGTAAAAGTAACTTTTTTATTTTATTTTATTTTTTATTTTTTATTGCTTTTTTTATTAGCAGTCATTTCTGTGTAAAGCCAACTGTAACCTCTTAACCTCACATCAGATAATGGGTAATTTGAAGGACATATTAACCATTTGGGCCTTATCTGTGTCACTTTAGATTTTAAACACTTATACCACAACACACATAAATAACAGATCTACAAGCTCATGGTGCAGCGAGTGCGGCACTGTGAGCTTGTAGATCTGCCATTTTTTGAGAAAAGAAATTTATGAATATATCTTCAAACTGGTTTGTTCTGCTGACATAGAAACCTAGTTGTTTTTTTTTCAGAAAACTGTTAGGATTTAGAGGACATTTATGTGATCAAACATTTAATCAGGTCCTCGGGTCTTAATGTTAAACTCCAAACACACGTCTTTGTTAAAACTGGCCAATGGCCAAGGACTGGTTTCCACACGGATGTAAAGTATCATGAAAAGTAGACCCACCTCAAAAAAATCAAGTTTATGTTTTTACTCAGACAGCAGCAAAGTCAGGGACATGAGTACAGTAAATAAGTGATTGAGCCATGTGTACAGACTGTGCCACAAACAGACTAAATTCAGACTGGTTTTAATGGTCACATGATGTTCATACTAACCAGAGTTCAGTCTGAATATGGTACAGATCTGATTCGGCTGAATGTAGCCGTCACTAAAAATCAGGTCTTAGTATTACGGACAACTTGGCTGTAAACAAATAAAGTGATCGTTGGATCATAACGATGAATAATTAGAATAAGCTGCGGTTCTTAGCTGAGCTCATGTTGTATTGCACAAGCACACCCCATGATGAACTAGTCATATTTACATTAGTTTTAGAAAATATATAATTATACTGTTTTTAGGCCAACATAATTTAAAAACATTTGTTTTGGTTTGAGACAGCTTCACAGTACGCCACCTAACGGGGAAAAAATTCGCTTTTAGCTCCTTTAAACTAATGTTAAACCTACTTATTTTTGCTTTTTTTTTGGCTTAACAATTTAAAGTCAGGAAAGAAAATCAAAAGGGCTCCACCACATACGGTGCAAAGGTACAAAGTATAAAGTAGTATCCTGTTAGAATAGCCTTCCCGTAATAAGCAACAGTAATTACTCTAGGGATGTTCTGATCATACTTTTTACTACTATCACCTTTGCGTGACGATCACATGGATTGGCTGTAATTTTTTATTTTTTAAATAAATTTTTTGATTGTTTTAATTATAGTGAAGCATTAAACTCAGGATCAAAACTGTACTAATGTATGAACTTTGTATATCTAACTTAGATGGGGATGAAAAACCTTTTTTAAGTAAACTTTTTATGTAAGAGCACACAGTCTGATGGAGCTCAGGCAGGACTAAAATATTTAGGTAGCATGTAGCAGGGCTGTACGTAAGTGTGGATGCACTCGGTAAAACCCCAGGTCCTCCATCGCTGAGAACGGATGTGTGTCTGGCCCAATTAATAAACTTGTTTTTGTGGTTATTTGCTCGACCATCTGAATGTCTGGCTCATATAGACGACTGATAATAACGTTGGCTGCGTTGGCTGCGTTGGCTGCGTTAGCTGCGCTCTGGATGCTCTTGTCATTCAGTGCAGTTAGCCTTGAAAACTCACCAGACTTCCTCAGCTGTTAGTTCTTTAAAGGAGAATTTTACTTTTTTTAACCTGAGGTCTGTTTTCATCTTTCCTTTCATACATGGAATGTTCATGATAGCTCCAGTGTTTAGCCGGAAGCTAGCAGCCCAGCTAATAAGTATTGGGCAACTGCTCTGTGTGTTAAGTTCGCCCTTAAAATGTGCTTTTTTTACACACTGAAGTGCTCTCATAGTTAAAATGAGTGTCCAATAACGTACTAGAGAGGGGAAATGAACAAAAGTTTCTGTATTACCTGGCCATCACTATATTTTGGTGTCTGTGTCCAAATCTTGCGGGATTATTCCGAAATCGCGCGATAACTCTTCTCAAAACACTGGTGGGAGGTTCCACTACCTGACACCAAAAGATAGCAATCGCCAGGTAATACAGATACTTTTGTTCATTTTTCCTCTCCAATAGCCTACGGTTGTCTGACACTCATTGAGACAATCAGAGCACCTCAGTGTGGAAAAAAAGCACGTTTTTAGGGCGGTTGCCCGATACTTATAATTAGCTGTGCTGCTTGCTGCCTGCCCGGCTAAATACTGGAGCGATCTTGAAAATTCCTTGACATGTTAGTTTTGGATTTGCAGCCGCATGCATGCGCATTGCGGAGGAAAGCAGGAGCCACACCACACCACACACAGCGCTTCTGCCGGTTGCAAAGTAACAAGTATAGGTGATCGGCTTTGTGATCGGCAACAAAAGATGATCGGCGAACACTGATCACATACTTTTTTACAGATATAGACCGATCATGATCGGTGGCCCATCGCTCGGAACACCACTAAATTACACAAAAACAAAAAGACTAAAATCTAAAGCCTTAACCAAGTAAAGGGAAAGTTAAAAGAGAGTGAACCGCAATGAAAAAAAAAGTCCACCTATTATACAGCACTGCTGAGACACATGGTGCAGTCTCCGAGTAAAGTTTATAATGTCCCAAAACAGAAATAGATGTGACCAAAAAATAAAATAAAATCCTGCCACATAGAAAGGTCTGTGTTTTACTGCACCTATTGCCACTCCTGAAGTTGTGTCCCAGGAAAACCAGCTTGTTCACGTTGGATGGGAGAAATGTACTCTTTTGCTTTGTTTACAATAAAGCCATCGACCTTGGAAAATATTATCGTCTTGGAAGGCGCGTAGGTGGGGAGGAGAGTCCTACAAAGCGTCAGGTAAAAATAAATCTGTTTTTAAATAGACTATGGGCAGATTTTTGCTTATGATGCCCTAATTTCCCATTGAAATTCTAGTAAAAATCCCAAAGACTGATGACAAAATTGCACATGAACACCCATTCATGTGGTCATTTCCACTGGAAAGCTGGAACTTTTTTGTGAAACCAGAGCTGGCGAGATGACAAACTTTGACCTTTCAACATGGTGGAAAGCAATGAAAGTATTGTGAATGCTAAGCATTAAGAGTCCTCTGCTGCTGTTTGCTGAGTAGTATTGAAAAAAAAGATGAGAAGAAAGTAGGGGATGAATAAAACAGATAAGAGAAAGGATGCTTAAAAAAACAGGCTGTTCTAAAAGGGAAAAAAGTCAGAGGGTGCCTTCTTAAGGTAACTAAAGAAATCATTTTGGAGTACAGTAGAATATGAACTAAAAAGTGTAGTTATACAGATGTTTCTACATACAGGTGTTTCTACAGTACCAGTAGGAACCAAGGGGGTTCAATGAAATTATACATTAACATGCGTAGAGTTGAATTAATTTTAGGCTTGAAAAATTAATCTAATTTAGGAAATTAACTTTTCCTAAAGTGCCAACCTAGTCTCATTCAAAAACGTGTAATACCGACGTTGGTCCACAGTGTAAAACGTAACCATTTCACAAAAAGGCCTCTGAAATTGTAGCTTTGCTACATTTATTTTTCTCATTCATTTCTATGGACATACTTTAGATCACGTGGCTGTTTTTCCAAAGCATGAATGTAAAACATGGTGGACATTCCTTCCCGTTTCGGGGAAAACTGCAATATTTTAATATAGATGGTACCTTTACCTTCGTTTTGATTACTTTTCTAGCGAAAAATCTACACTTTGTTTTCATAGTATCCGTTCAGTTTATGTATAAAGTTTGTAGTTTCTTTGTTTCGGCATTCATTCTTTCAGATTACTCAATGAAATGTGGGAATACTACGTTCTCTGTTGTTGCTATGCGCGTTGCTATGGACGCTATTAAGGGACTGGTATCTCGTCGCGGATCAAACTGGCTGCACTTGGCCTCACATTCACGTCTGTGTACGAGATTATTACTCCTGTTGCATTTTTCAAACAAGAGTACATTAAACCCTAAACGAAGTATTTGGTAGAAGGAATGGCCACCATGTTTTACATTCAAGCGCTGGAGAAAAATCTGTATTCACGTGATCTGAGGTATGCCCATATAAACGACTGAGAAAATTAGACGGCCTTTTCAGAGGCCTTTTTGTGAAATGGCTACGTTTTGTACTGTGCACCAACTTATGTATTACACATTTTGCGCAAATTTTCCTCCAAAACGTACACTACCTACGTTGGTCAACAGTGCAAAATGTAATTATTTCATAAAAAGGCCTCTGAAACTGTATGAGGGTTACGACCCATAGACTGTGTGCTGACCTTATATCCAGTATTTAATATCTTTAAAGGTGAAGGAGTCATGTTGGTTTAATTTAGCATTATAAGAAAAGAGACAAACGCCAGAATTATGCTGTTTCAATCGACAATTCTTTGTTTGAGGAAAAGGAGAAAATACATAACTCCCGAGAGGAGGCCTGTTCTTAGTCATTAGCTGCTGTCCTCTGTTACACCCAGCGTGTGCAGAGTCCCCAGCAAAACCTGAAAAGACCTGCCTATCCTAGAAAAGTCCTCCTCTTATACTTGTTACAATGCTTGTGTCTATGTGCGTGCAGTGTTTGCATTTAATGTGTTTGTGTATTTTTGCAAGGCCGCAGGGTCACTGTCCATCTTCTCTGGCTGTCAGCCTGGTCCAGCTTCTGCAAGAGAGAAACAACCCTCCCTGCTCTACCCGCATTCCTTTAACAATGGTCCTCTTTAAGCGCCAGTATCCCAGGCTGATGTGTTATCTATCGGCCCATCTTGTCTCAGCTAAGAACCTGTAAATCTTCACATGAGTCTGGTGCACTAAGAGCCTGTGGATCTTCACCAATTGCTTTTAAATATCCGCTGCTCTCAGCTGAAGTTTATAAAACTGAATGGATGAGACCTTAAACATATGAACTAATAAATATAAACAAATCTTGAACGCTCCTTTCCCCATCACTCACATGTAAGATGAAAACAGACCCCAGGTTAAAAAAAAGCGAAGTTGTGCTTTAACTATCTAGTTCAGGGATCTCCAGTCCAGGTTCTCAATTGTTTTCATTGTGTCCCTGCTGCAACACACCTGACCCAAATCAGTCGGTAATTAGCAGACTTGTGCAGAGCTTTTTGCAGTCTGAGTCATGTGTGTTGCAGAAGGAACACTTCAAAAACCTGCAGGATTCTGGCACTAGAAGACCAGGATTGAAGATCCCTGGTCTACTCTACAACAAGTTAAGTTGACTATTGTTCCAGGCTATCTTCCACAAATGAGGCAACTCAGAAATCAGGCATTTGGTTACACTGTGTGCTTTTTCAGTTGCATACAAAAAGCTAAATCTACAAAAAAGAATCATGGTAATATTTCATGCACAAAGCAGTACTACACCAGACTGTGAGGGGATGTTTGAAAGCCACCATTGCAACCAAAGACAGTCAAGTTTAAATGTTGGACAGTGACTGAAATTCTCCTACAGATGTCCCTGCTGCCACAACCATCTACTGACCAACAGACAGGTCTGAAGCATAAAATAACTTGAGTAGCGTAACAGTAGGGCCATTTTGTAAAAAACCAAGGCAAACTAAAGGAGATAAGATTAAACATGGGGAATTCAAACAAAGAGTGAAATTGGCCACAATCCTTGCTCTAAACCTAACCCTATCCAGAAGTAGCAGATAAATAGAATTTCATATTTGATGTGCAAACCAGGGGAAATTAAACTAAATTATATAGCACATTTTATACATAAGGCAGCTTATTTCGCAGACAGGAGAAGACGTACATACTGAGGCAGGAACGGAAGTTTTGTGTTGGACCAGAGGCCCTGGTGAGACAGTCATGAGCTGAGTGTCATCAGCAAAATTATAACCAGATATTTAGTTTGTTTCCATGAGGTAGTAGGAACATATAGGGGGCCAAACATGGAGCCTTGGGGAACGCAAATCATCCTTGTTATTTATTTCTAGTTATGACGAGTTTCGGTAGAGCTGAAGCTGCTTTCTAAGGCTGTTGCTCAGTCTATTTATTGATACTTTTAATAATGTCCACTGGGACACATAAACAGTAGGTACAATACAGATTGTGCTAAAAAATGTATACAAATAATCTTTTTATTTGTGTCCTTTTAACTTCTCCCCAGTTTTCTCTTAGCAGTCAATAAACCATCTACAGTAAATTGACAAAGGTAAGTTTAGATGAGCAAACACATAAAACAGGAGCAGCAAAAAGTAAATGTGAAACAATAACAAGGCAATGATTGTGGAAAACCTAACAACTGAGAAATAAATAGCTCACTTCCCCATCGAGCAGCGGCCTTAAAGTGGTGCACAGTCCTAATGAAACTCATTTGCCACTGAGTCCAGGAGGCAGCTTTGATGTGCAATGGTGAGAGGAAATCTTGCCCAGTAATGATATCATTAGATGAGGTTTGCTCTTAATAAAACTCCAGTGAATCTGGAGAAACCATCAGTGTTATGAAGGTGCAGCTGCAAAAAGACCTGCAGCAGCCTGATATAAGCCCTCCTGCCTTTATCATCAGAAAAATGCCGACCAAATAATTTGCTATATCAATGGTCATCTGAACGGAAGAAGACTGGCTGGAGGCCCAAACTATAAAAGCAAAGCGGTTCCACATGAATTTCCAATTGCTGACCACAGATTTCTATATCCCAGTGTTTTCTCATTCAAAGTGGGTCTTTGGACTTTAAATAGGAGTAGCTACTCCAATTAAAAGTGACGCGGAGTGACACATAGGGTTAACTTTGTTAACAGTAGTGTTTAAATCTGAACAATTATATGAAGAGAATACAGAGTAATTTGGATATTTTCACAGGGTTTTTTTCCACTGATGTTAGGACAAAGTGTGCTGATAATGCTCTTCTGATACTGCAGTTGAAGTTATCAGTTTCAAATATGTATTTTTATTGTAGCTCAAAAAATGTGATTCAGTACATCAAACCAGATGGATTCATCAACCAGAGGCACTGATACATATCTTCTCTTGAGGTAGTACACATCCGTTTTGGAGAATAAAGGTTAAATTTACAGAGAATATGTCTGAGTCATTGTTAAGTATAACTGGCTTTTTTCTTTTTCCAAATATTCAAAGTTAGTTAAAATTAAGTTAATTACTAGTCATAAAATTGTCCAGTATCAACTTGATTTTCAGTTGAGTTGATTATTAAATGATCTTTTCTTTTATTTATTGGCTGAAACTCAGGATAATATTCAATAGACAATATGGGCCGTTGTAATTCGCTTAAATGAAAGCTGTTTGATTTTGCTAAAAATCCATTATTTGTGCTTCTTAATGAAAAGTGTTTTCTTGACTAAGCAACATCCTCTGGCCAGGCAATCAATACGTCAGCTGTGAGCAGGAGATGAGTTTTCAACCACATATGAGCCTGGCAGCACTACAAGAGCCTCTAATAAGAATCACTCGGGGCTGTTTGATGTGGAATAGATTAGAAGAGGAATATATTAAGAGAGTTGGTTAAAGGCTGATGAAATCCAACCTGCCGCAGGGAGGTTCTTGTCAAATTTCAAGTGCTGGGCTTTTGTTAATAACAATCTCAGAGCTGATGTTAGGTAACAGTTGGAAAAAAAATACAACACGCTACACAAAAAACAAAGTTGCATCATAAGTGAAAGAACTGGAACTTATCAGGATCAAACTGATAGTTCAGGCTTTGCTCGTAGGTATTTTTCTGACAAGTCAGTCTGAGCAAAATGGTGTATTCTGCAAATAAATCAATAGCTGTTTTTATTCTGATTTGATCTGATCAGAACATGCAGGCCTCTTTTAGAGATGCTATGCTTTTCCTGAAATCTGACAGCAACTGAATGTGTTGGTGTTATCTGTGAATTACCACCCCAGGTCCTTTTTCTGTGTCATTTTGGGAGACTAACTGGGTCTGATCTAGTATTATGTACTTTTAGTGTGGTACAAGTCTAAACGACAGCAGTCCCGTTATCAGACAGGCAATCTGTGTTCGTTTTAACTCTGATCTGACAGATTATTAAAGACAGTTATTAAAGAAATCAACACTAGTTGTTTTTCTTGTTCTGAGCTAAATGAAAAAGTGAAATCTGCTTTGTAGTCTAAAGGTTTTATACTGTCTGATCAAACTGCTTCACTGTACTCCAGTCTCTCCATGAAGGTGTGATGTTGCAATGTCAACTATCAACATAAATTCAAGCGGTGGAATATGCAATAGAAAATACAGCCTTCCCAAATTTATCATAATATTAAACCAAAAAGTTAGTCCTTTAAATATTTTATCTTTGGTTGAATTTTTGTTGATAGTTGCTATGACATCGGTACAACTTTCTGGAGAGACTGTCCATCCTCTACAGCCACCACATCGCAGTCCACCTTTCGGATGTGGTGGAACAGGAGATTCTCATTATGAATGTGCAGCAACTGTGTGATGCTTCCATGTCAATATGGAGTAAAACCTCTGTTGGATCTATGATTCTGTTTACATGCACACCAAAAATCTGATCACAACCTGAGTTATGAAATGATTGAAGGGATCGTGTAGACAGCATAATCTAATATCCTTTATCAGATAACTGCCATCATTAAATTATGGGAAATCAGACTAATACGCAGATTTCTCACTAATATTCTGATTTCTCTGTGCATGTAGGCCCATATATCAGATTGTCTTTCTTATTTTTACATCAGGTTATTTTCAAAGAGCTGCTTTGTTAAAATAATATTCTCACCTTTGTTTTTACATCTTCCGTCAAAAAGATGCGAGCAAAACAGAGCTTCTATTTTAGTCTAATTTAGCAAATATGAGTGGTTTGTTCAAAACAATTTTTTACTTAACCTTTTTTCATATCAGTAGAAAATGAAGTTATGTTTAATATTTTAATCAAACCTTGAAACAAACAACTGAACACAGAGCAACACAAAGCAGATCAAATCAATAAAGGCCAGAGCCTGAACTTTGCAACACTTTCAATTTGCTACTTGATCCATTTTTTTTCTGACACACTTGCAATTCAGTTTGGCTTCCAGCCACCAACTCCCTTGCTGTGTCCCAAATCGCATATTTCCATACTAAATACTCAAAAATCCAAAACTGAGTATACTAAGCATACTATGTACTTAATGGCTTAGTATGTGATTTTGCAGTACGCAGTGCGTTCCCAGATCGCATACTCGTTGTGGAGTACTCACTAAGAAAGCGCTGTAACCGGCTTACTGAGACTTCAGTGAAAGCACCGTGTCGCGCCATCAAAATTAAAATACTCCAATAATTTCAAATATGGCAGTCCGTACTTCTGGCCGTATGCTCTTTGGCCCATGACAATTGTGTTCCCACTTTGGTTGTTATTTTAATTCGCCCGGTTATTGTGGCTATAATCAGGGCAGTTGCTAGGAATTCTGGGCCCCTGGAAAAAATATTGCCATGTGCCCCTCTAACCCACAAGTGTTGGCACTTTTTTTTTGTTAGTTTTTATTTGTATTTTGTCAGTGTGCATGCCAGTGGCTGGTGTAATTCACCTAATTGCTCTGTGTTCAAAGGTTTTATTACTACAACAGCTTTGACCTCCTTCACAGTTCCTTTCACTATCTGAAGTAGCCTTTCTTTGGGGACATGGGCCTGACTCTGTCAGTGTTAGGGTTGAGTCTGAGTCTGCTGCTGCTGGCTCAGACTCAGGCGAATAAACCATGGTTGATTCTGGAGCAGCAGAACATAAGTGCTTATTTTCCAACTATTTCTTCAGTAAATATTAAATGTTGTTTCATGGAACACTGATAAAGGAACTAACTTAGCGGTGTGATACACAAAATCTAAATGGCAAACACTTATGTAAGACAGGGAAGATAATTGAATGATGTCACACTTGTAAGACAATAAATATTTGGTCTTTAATTTTATATTGTGAAAAAAACAAAAATATTTGAACATTATTATTATTTTACTTATTTCTGTATTCTTGGGCTTTTCAAATATCCCATCATTAACTAAATTTTACAAGACCACATTTGAACACATCACAACAGTTGACCTTCGCCTAGTACTCTTAATTACTGAGCAGAACTTGAACGTGTCATAATACAATGCAATGCAGCCTCATACCCTCGTAATATTACACATAACTACACTGAGTGAATGCTTATGCACTGAATTCCTGCTGTTGTGGCAAGTTAGTTAATCACTTTCTTAATTTTTCAGTCCTCGGCGGACCTGCACAATTAAAAATAATCTATCTTCTTCCAGCTGCGCAATGTGTGAAACATACTAGCTAACGTAGGGTCCAGCCTCTGCAAGCCT
>JAVQJG010184436.1:0-16745 GCA_036024015.1 Craterocephalus amniculus | reverse complement strand
ACTTCAACTCTGAGTGGTGATCTGTATTTGTTTTTCATGTATGTCAGTGCAGAGAAGGTCTTTTCGCACAGATACGTGGATGCAAACGGAAACAGAACATCGGTCGCAGCCTTTGCCAGTGCTGCATACTCTGTTCCTACTGACAACCAGAACTCTTCCAGCGTGTTTGCAGAGAAGGCGGTCGTAAGGTGCGATCCGAAGACAAATCGAGAAGCGCGTCCTGCAGCTCTGATGACAGGTGATGCCCGGTGGAGGTGGTAAAAGGCTGGTGAATCAAGTCGAACTTTATTTTGCTAGCTAGCAAACTTGCTGCAGGTGTGGCTAAAACAACAACGGGACTGTGTTTTTGGTTTGTTTGTTTTGTTTTTTTATTTTAAATCTTTTCATTGCCGCCCGCCCCCCCCTCCTCCCGCTGCCGCCACCGCCACCAGTGCTTCAATCACTGACCAGCTGAACTGCACGCACACTGATTAGAATCGAACAAATGCGTTGATAAAAATGAATTTTGGACAAACCATGAAGAAGAAAACAACTCTCTATTTGAAATGATGTAATTTAGTATGAATTTAACGACCCTTACTTTTATAATGTTTGCATAGCCTGATGCTTAAGTTTTACTTCTTGCTATTTCAGACTGTCTGTGAACGCTGCAGCCGCCGCTCCTGCTGACAGCAGACGTGAGACTAGGGGGGGACCTTTCTTTGCTCTGATGATGTGTGAATGACAAGAGAAGACATGAGACTAAATTAGTGGACAGGTTTGATGTTACAGCCAAGAGTAACTGGTTTTTAGTGATAATTTGTCTGATAAATTGCCTGTTTCAGACCAACCGCTCGTCGTCGTCCTTATGCTGTCAGTACATTAATTTTGCGCATTTTACAAAAATGATTCGGCGACCCCAGACAACATCTTGCGACCCCAATTGGGGTCGGGACCCCAAGGTTGAGAATGGCTGGCTTAGTGTAATGGCTATGTGCGTCATCAGCATAACTATGGTAAAATTTTGTTGGTTTTTATTATTTGAGCAAGTGGGAGCATTAAAATGTTGAACAGCAGGGGCCCCAGGACAGACCCTTGGGGAACTCCACAGGTTATTTTAGGGCTTTGCACACAGGATTTATTTAGGTCGACCTAACTTGGTTTTGGTAATGAGCACGGCGCAACTGAATATGTGTGAACACGCCACTCGCGCGAGGATTCAACCTAAATCACTTGCTCCCGGACCAGTTGGAGAGGGTGGTCTTGGAGTGGGCTTGGGTTGAGATGAAATGCAACGCGAGTGATGTGTGAATGCACACCAACATTAGGTAATCCTAAAATCCATCTACTCCGTCTTTTTTATCTGAAGATGCATCCGTAAACAGCTGTGCTGTTGGGGCATCCTTATAATAATATATTACAATAATATCTGCGTGTAATAAGGACTTAACGGTTCAACAGAATCACCTTGCGTCTCGCTCTGGTTTTTCTGGAAATCCTCATCAGATGCTTTCAGCATGTGCGTCCTTTGCAAGTTAAGTATGAAACAGAAAAATATTGTATAAAACCACTACCAACAGCAGTATCAGCAACAAACGGCGTAGCTGTAAAATCTCCATTGCATTACGTTTTTATAACTTACCGGCTTCTTTTCCGGCTTGAATTACGCGTATGCTTTCATCTGGTTGGCATGGAAACAGTTGTCATTCAGTGGAGCAACTGCTTGGGCATGGTGATAAAACGCATATGTGAAACAGAGCAGTAATAGTTGAAAATTGAAACATTGTACACTTTTCACTGCTGGTGCGGCACCGGGTCCACCCAAATATGTGTGAAAACGCCCTTAGTTTGCTCAGATTTATAGTTACCTATACACCGAAAATAGTCCTTGACTGACTGCTGGATTTTCTGAATTTTGTCAGTAAAGAAATAAACAAACTCATTACAGGTCTGGTTGGGTTACTGACACAGGAGGACTAGTTAACCTGTAAACACTAATGAGGGCTCTTGCATTATTACTGTTCTTATTTGTATGATGTTAAAAAAGAAGGATTGCCTTGCATTTCTCAGCTCCACATTAAAACCTCAGCCTCTCTTTAGAGATTTCATAGTGAACCTGGAACTTTGTTTTCTGCCACATGGGTTCAGCTTTTCAACATTCTCTTTTTTGAGCTCTTACCATTGTGGCATTTTTCCATGGAGCTCACTTTTTTTATGTGATCACTTTCACCTTGACAGGAGCAATTACATCAATAATGCTTCTAATTTTACCATTGAAATGATCCCCAAGCTTATCAACTGAAGGCCAGGAGAAGTGGAGTGAGGGAGAGAAGGCTTTTATAAACATTTCATTAGCATTTTCACCTATGTACCTTTTTTTGACAACTTCTGTTTAGACAATTTTGTTAACAGCAGCAGCACTCTCAAAGAAAACACAGAAATGGTCAGACAGAACGTCCATCACCACGACATTGGAAATATTCAGACCTTTAGAGATGACAAGGTCTAAACAATGTCCTCAGTTGTGCGTTTTTCTATTCACATGTTGGACCAAAATTATTGACAACCGAATACAACTCCATGGTCATTCTGTCCTGATCCTTATCAGTATGAATGTTAAAATCTCCCATTATAGGTAAGTCAACACAGAATATCGACAGTAGTTCAGCAAAGTCTTCGAAAAAGCGTTGACAGTGTTTAGGTGGCCGATAGCTAAATGGTAAGGAACAGCACACAGTCAGCGGAGTTCATCTGGAGAGCTTTGTGTTCAAATTAAACAAAGATTTTATAACACATCTGTTCACGGTTTGGGTTGGTGCTGGAGCTCTGATGCTCATGGGGGGTTGGGGGAGGGGGAAGAGATGGGATGGTGCGACACTGGGTCATTTTGGTGGCTTCTTTTACAAATTCTTTCATCTGGGAGGTGAAGTCCAGGAGGGGTGGTAATGAGGGAGAGATTGAATTTGGAAAGCGGGTGATTTAGATGGAGTATGATGGGTTAAAGGGTAGGTTGGTGGTGAGTCCCTGTTGGCCAGAGGAGACTCAAGGTTTCTGCTGGGCTCATCATGTTACGGTTTCTCTTGTTCCATATCGCTCTCCCAAGGAACATTGTGTCTGAAAGAAAAACAAGTTTGATGCAAATAATCTTGTTCCTCCTTTTTTTTAGGGAAAATCCATTAGCCTTAAAATAGTGTCTACTATCCCCAAAAAACCTGATATTATCAATAAAATGGACAGAGTATTTCACATACAGCTGACAAAAATGTATTCAGAGAAAAAAGCTGACTGAACCACTCTGATCCTTTGATTGGAGGGAGTTGGCCACTGATGAATATCCGGGGACCCATGCAGCTGATCAAATCCAACAGTTCAGTGAAATCCTGTTTCAGTACCTCACTTGTTTAATTATATTGTTTACACCAATATGTAGAATCACATTCTCCACAGTTGGGTTTGCATCCAAAATCTGTGTGATCCTGGTGGTCACGTCTGACACTATATCCTTTGGAAAGTACATCACCTTTGTATGTTTCCCTCAGAAATCCCTCTCATCTTTCACATGAGCACCCAAATTCACTCTCAAATGTCAAACACCATGAATACACACAAATATATACACAGATAGCACACTGTGACAGATCGTCTGCTCATAAGTAGGGATAAATTATAGATGATGTTTCCACTCAGAGCTGGTGCTTCTTCCAGACAGATTTTAGGACTGAATGCTGAGGAAGTATTTCAGTTTCACACCTTTTCATCATCAAAAGTAAGTAAACAAAATAGGTGAAAATTTCCACATGGTTGCCTATATGCATTTCAACATTTTAGTATGTGCTTTTAACTTGTGCTTCAAGTGTGCTTTGGTAAATGTACTATTCAAACTATATTAGCACATACATTAACATGCCTATTGGCTTGAAGAAAAGGTTCTTAGAATTATTTTAACAATTTTAATTGCTCATTGGTACTCTTTGGTTCATGTCGTGGGATGTGATGAAAGATGGAGGACCCAAATGCAGACAGAGGAAGGCAGAAGTCAGAAGTGATGGCTTTTTAAATCCAACACAATGCACTGCAGTGGCAGGAAAACCAAAAAACTTAATGATAAAACAAACTGAAGCAAAGCTGTGGTGTTGAACAATAAATACAAACAGTATACTGGGATGGGTGATCAGTGAAAACATGCAGGTGGGTGAGGAGGCAGATGACAACACAGTGGCGAAAAGATCTGATAAAGATAACTGAGCACCTAAGGGGAATGGCAGGTAACAAGAAATAACTCATTCTAACCTATTACAACACAACATGAAAAATTAAACAACAAGACAACAAACAAGACAGAGGAACAAGAAACATAGCAGAAAGCTTCAATAAAAACCTAAAAACAAAGTCCACACAGTGTCAACACACAAAGCAGCATGTGTCCTACACATACAGAAAATGATGATTCTTCTCATCTTCTACACAGCACTGTGAGCTCAGTGAGAGACTACTTCAAGCTCAGTGCAAAATAGAAAGGTACAGGAAATCATTCTTGCCACCAGTCATCATCCTCCAGAACAAGGCCTTGTCATAATTAATCATTGCTTTTATAAAAAAAAGAAAAATAAAGAAAATCAATTATACTACAAAACTGCAAATTTTCATTCTTGTTTTCCTTTAATTTCATTTTCATTTATTCATTTTTACAGGGGTCCTTACCAGAGAAAAATATCTTTATAAGCCTACACAATATGACATCAAGGTTAGGTAAACACTTAAGTATGCCACATTATGACTTGTATTTCAAATACTTAGTTTGTAAACCAAGCCAAATGTCTTAGATTTGATTCTGTCGCCTGGCAGAACAACACACTGATGCATTTTGTGGCTAAAACTTTTACACTGGCTCACTCTAAAATAACTTCTTATATACAGTACACATTTATTGCCTTCATTAACAGCGTAGGGTTTATAGCAGTGAAGTTGCAGACAGAGAGCACTGTTCTCTTACTGTGACAGAAATGATGAGGACAACTCAGGTGTTTCTGGATACTGTATGCTCATGAGCTTTAGAAATGCTCCTGTGTCTGGACATCAATGATTGAGTGGATGGTGGCTGTGCCTTTGCAGAATCTGAGCCTGGATGGCAGAATTGTTCTGGGGTGAGAGATGCATTTAGCTAAAATAAAGATGTAAAGGAAACCTGAATCATCTAATTGTCACAGAAATACTTGTGCATTTAGACATGGTAAGAAATTGTAAAAATTGCTCTCCTGTGTGTCTTACTGTTTATTGTTATTTTTATAGCATTTTATTCTGCCATTACTGACTGACCCCAGTCTCCCTCACCCCGTTTTAACACTTTTGGTTCCCTTGAGTCTATTTCCAGCTATCTTTCTTCTTCTATACTTTCATCCATGCTATTCCCCCCTACTCTGCTTTTCCAAAATTATCATGGTAAGGGATGATTCAGTCTTTGTTTTCGGTCAGAAAAGAAAAAAAGGAAAATATTTTCTTTGCAAAGTAGAAGTAAAATGGTTTGGGCCAAATTGAGTCATGTCCTCAGAGACAAAAGCTTAGCTGGATGCAGACATTTAAAAATACACCAAGAGGAACCAAAATGCATGTACAGAAAAATGCTGCAACCATGTAAAAGCTGTAGGAAATATACATTTGGTTGTTACTGTACACACACCCACACATGGATGACCAGACGACAAAATCATACACAGATTATATTGTAATTAGAACACTGGTCAGTGTAAAGATCTGCACATTGAATTGCTTATACACTCACATATGCACATCACAGACACAAAAGAACAGCAAAAAGGAGCATTATTAAACTACCATTATGCAACTTCTGAGTTTCATATCAATACATCAGAGAAATGACAAATAGTCATTTTTATTTCAATTCCTGAAACAACTTTCAGTAAACTGTTGTGATATTTGCCGCCAGAGTATCTAAAGACTCTTATCTAATTAGAACTGTATGGACTGCCCATCTTGACAAAAATGCTCCTCATTCTGAAATGTGAACTGTTCAGCACTTTGAACATACCATTGTCCAGAAAATTTAAGGTTTATCTTTTATTGTGGAGGTCAAGCTATCTGCAACCTTTCCAAAGCGTCTCCAGCTCACGGGCCAATGCATGTGTCCTTTCTAGGTATGCTCCTGATGCTGTCCTGTGTTTCCTACTTTTGGGCTAGTCAAGTACTTGCTTTGTACCTGATTAATTTGACATCTCTCCTTTTCTGATGCCTACTTTTGGGTTGGTTAATGTCAAGCCCCAAAGATTGTTTAGTAGATAGTTGTGGCTCTGCTCAGGTCAGCTGCTACTTGTATTGATACTCATGCTGTTATTCCTTGTACAGGACCTGCCTGATGTCACACATTTCTAGGTTACAATGCAATTCCCTTTTTCCTTAGTACAAATTGGAGAGGGTGAGACTTCGTCTGAACATAAAAACTGTCCCTTACTTAGCTAACACCATGCCTGCTCCTCAGGTGAGCTGACATATCAGGTGATGCTTAATATCTCGCAGGGGGCCCCTTCTTTTCAACTTCTCACTAGGTTCAGAGTGTACTCTCAGATGGAAGGATAATTTGTCTGAACCATTCATTTGAACGAAACCTTTTTAACCCAATAAAGTCAAACGTATCATATTTGACACATACAGTTTCTGAGACATTTTACATGAATTTTATCCAAACCCTGCTATACAATATGATACTTGTCTTCTGTCCCCCTACGACTACTGCATAATAATTTTGACAAATCACCTGGAAAAAAATGGTATATATACAAACAAAATAACTGTTTTTTCTGATATTTTCTTATAGGGTCAAATAAAGACTTGAAAATTAAAAAAAATTAACTTTCCTCTTACTTTCTGTGGTTTTCCTCAGACTTGCCAACTACGCCAGAAGAAACTCCCTACATTGGAAGATTTTGCTCATCTGTCATCTGTCATTTTGTTGTTTTGTCTATTTTGCAGTTATTTTGACAGTGTTCAGGAAAAGTATGTTGAGCTCAGCTATTTGATCATCCTGTTTCAAACATAGGAAGTTATCTAAGACCTATTAGCCTCCTTTCTTTTATTTCCCCTTTGAACTAATGTCTAAGAACATACTCACACTCTGGCCCTCCATTTTCATCCTTTCTGTGACAATGTCATGTCTTTCACAGATGATTGCTTTCCGTTCATGTAAGGGTAAATTCAACTGCTTTTGTTGTGTTGGATTTATGAAAAGGCAGGTGAGCTCTGTGTGTCTAATGGGTTATCATGTATTCAAACCCATGGAGGTCCTTTACCAGAGGAATAGTACTAAATCTAATACTATGCAAGCAGAAATGCAATCATTTCTTTTAAACAATTGGTTATAAGCGAATAAAGCTTCTTTTTTACCTTCCACAAGCATGTGTGATGTGTGTCTATTGGGTCTGCTACCCTAAACAGAGACATAACAATATGTCCAGAGGGCGGTACTACAAAGCAAAACAGTGTGCTATGCTTGAAAATATTTTGCCTCCTGGAAGTTGATGTATTCCATCAGTGATTCTGAACAGTTACAATATTGTAGGAGGTGCAGTCTACAAGGTGATGCTCGTTCTCACTGAACTGCTGAAAGCATATTATTTTCCCAGACCAATTATTTAAGCACAACAAAGACCAAAGAAGCTTTCAATTCATTTGAAGGTAGCTGAAGTAATAATAACAACAGTTCACTAATGTTTAGCTCATGTTTAGTCAGTGTAATTGACAAGGCTGAAGACGATGATCAGCCATGATCTCCAACTTCTTGCAGCTAGTGAAGAGCGTTAACAATTGTTTTGATCATGTGGCAGGATGGCAGAGGGCCTGAGCAGGGATAGATCCCACAACCTCCCGGGTGAAAGCCATACGTGCTGACCAGTCAGCCAAAGGGATATCCCTGTGGCCAAGTAGCCAGGGTCCATCATCAGTCAGAGGCATAGTGACAGGACCCTCACAGTGTCACAATTATATAGTATGCATTAACTCAAAAACAACTCTTATGGCCATCATCAACAAATACATTTCAAACACATTTTAAATCTTAACCCTGTTAGAGACAGAAGACTTAAAGAATAAAAAATAGAAAGAAATACAAGAGTTAGGAATGCTACGGGACTGAGCTTCAGTAGCCACCCCCAGCAGTATAGTGATTAGCCCTGGATCACCTGTTTAGGAAGCACTCAAAGAACAAAAAGGTATTCCCCTTCAAACTCCCTGGATACCAACTGGAGAGATTCTGGTGGCATCTGTGGAAAAAAGCCCAATCCACAAAGACAGCACCCCACCTCACAATTTACTAGGCTCAAAGGATCAATTACTAATATTCCTGTCCCAGACACTCCAGAATACTCTACGATATTCGATGTCCAAGCCCCGCCAGCTCATAACTCTGTTGGCAGCAGGAAGGGAAATATTCAATATCAAGTCAGTGGTTATAATGTCATAACTGCTTGGTGTATATAAAAGTTTTACTGCAATAGGCTTTGTGCAGTCATTCAGGCAATGTCTCTTTGAGGAGAGGCCTTCATTTTAGCATATAGTGGCAAAGCAAGTTATGCTCCCATAATGACAGCCTTGTGTTATATTTGATGTGGTTTATTTGATGTGGTTTATTGACAACCTTATGATGCCACTTTGAGAACGCAGGGATGTTAGGAATAAAAGAAAGTTTGCGTATTATAAAATAAGAGTTTTTCTTGAGCTTTGGAAACAACCAGCCAATCTCATTTTGGTTCAACCGTAAAGTTCCAACTCTTAATTAACATTCATTGTTTTTGTACCTTTTCAGTTTAAAATAGAAAAAGCTTCTGTCAAACTGCTTGTGTATTCACTGTGAACACACCTTCAGGAGGAGGGGAAAGGAGACCACAGAAATAGAAATGAACAAAGACAAACTGAGGCGGCCATGGTGTGAAGGAAAACATTGTCACGGGTGAAAGTCTGGATAGCAAAGAACACAAGTGGTCCTCCTCTCACTATGGAAACAGAGTTGGAGTACAGCCCATTGTCACAGCCCCCTTCAAAAGTTTCAAAAAGTTAACAGGAGACATAGGAAAATGGAGAGAATGAGGACAAAGACAGACAGAGTGTAAGAAAGATATTCCGAGGGGGAGAGGAAAGAAAATGGGAAAAAGGAAAGAAAAAGGAAAGTCAATGTGGACGAGTAAGGAAAGAGAGAGAGAGAGATTTTAAAAAAGCACAACAGAAGGATTTCGGGAAGAGGAGGGTGAGAAAGTTTGTTAGAGATGGAAGGGAGGAGAGAAGACTGGAAAGTCAGAGAAAAAGGGAGGTGGAGAGAGAATCAGGGCATTCATCCATGTCCCTTGAGACGGACGCAATCTGAATTCGGGATAACTCATTCAAAAACGCCAACTCCACTTTGTCCCACAACACCTCTGTCAGTCTATGCCACAGTTACCAAATAGCTGGAACACATCCAGAATACCTAAACACACTGACTGACAGCAATTTGCTGCATTTGACATCCATACACACATCACATTGCACACTCTGTGGGTTTCTTCTGAAATCTTTTGTGCCACAACACGATGAGAGCCACACCTTTGGAAAGACATGTTCATTTCTAATATGTAAGCCAAGGCACTCTGATGATGTTTAATGCACATGCTCATAGGCATGCGTGTGCAGGACTCACAAACAGAATCACAATGCCTGAGGAAACATGCTGCAGTGTTGTCAGAAATGCACAATCTCCTTTTGCTGGCACAAGAGAGTTTCCTTAACCCTGTCAGATAATTGGTCTCCAGGGAAACAATATGGCTTAAGGCTAAAGTTAAACCTTAATAAGGCTGTAAATACACATACGAACATTGAAATAAATGTAAGAGATGTATTCAAGACTGAGACATGCGGGGCAAAGTCAAACATACACATGAAACAGCATCACATTTATGTTATCATGATAAATTGTAGGTTATATGACGGTGTCATAAAAAAAAGTCACTCAATTTTGCTACTTTTGCCTTTTAGCGTCATAGAAAAAAGGTGTTGTAGCCTAAAAACAAAGGCATATCTTCCAAAATATTGTGTGGTTTCCAGGCACAAATCTTTTCTTCTTCTTTGTCTTTGCAGTTTTATGTGCAAGAAACATCAGCTCCTCCCTAAAGTGTTCTGGCCAAACGCGCGCTCGTGTGTGTGCGTATTTGTGTGTGTCTTCATGCATGTCGTGTGTCTCTGTGTCTATATGTAATTCTGTGTGACCTTGTCAGGAACACTTCCTATTTAATCATCTCGGGGAATTCTCAAATTTGCTTTCAGAATTGAACATGAAAGGTAACCTTCCCTATTTTTACTTGCTCTCTCTGCAAAGAGCCAGGGAATTATCTTTTTCTGTGCGCCTTAGATCCATAGCAGACAGCTGAATAAGATGGAGAAGGAAAATAAAATAAAACATACTTAGAGGAAGATAGGGATAGAGAGGAGGGAGCATTAGTCTGTAGCCAGAAGAAGAAAGGTGGCTGAAAGATTGAGAATGAGAGTAAGACAGGAGCCAGTTAAACTCAGAAAATAAGGAATGGCAGAGAAAAAAAAAAAAAAAGTATGGAAGAAGATGGGCTTCTGCTTAAGCATTGGAGCAAGACAAACATTTGGTGTGTTGCAGAGAGCTGAAATCCTGATATGCAGAATGAGATTTCCACTTAATAAGGTGCAGACAGAGGATGTCATAATGAGGTAGAGGTTCAGTGCATCAAATTGGCAACTCAATTTGCTGTAAAATGAAGATGCAGTTCAATTGCAGATAGCATTTTCCAGTAGACAGTAGTTTAATGACATCCAATGGATATGCAGGCATAAAGGCATGTATGTGTCACTTACACTGACACACTTGCATTCACACCCCTCAGATCTGTGTGGTCACCTTCTTTATGCACATCCTTTAAGTCTATCAGACTCTGCTTCTTTTTCTTGCTCTCTGTGAGGGCAGGACAGCCTGCTAAGTGGTGGTGTTGGCTCAGCAGCCTCAGGCGAGAGCAGTGAGACCTCACGTTTGGCTGGGCTTAAATATTTAAGGAAGCCATCCAAAGCTTGTTTCACTCTGTCAGTACCCAGTGGGTCAGCCCCTTCAGAGACCAATTACAACTGCTCCTGAGCCACAAACGAAAGGCTCAATCAAAGAAAACAATACCCTGGGACATGGACTATGCACTGACATGGATACACATGAGCATGCCAACGCAGAGTGATGGGTATAGACAGACATGTAATGCATGAGCACGCATGTGTATCAGACAGACTAGGCCCGGCCATTCTTCAGCTTTTTCTTTTTTATGATTTTCTTGTCATCTCTCTTAAAGTCCTGTGTCTCTCTGTCCTTAGTTTTTTTTCTTTTTCACCACAAAAGCACTTAATCTTTCACACCATCTGCATATCACAAAGGTTTCGCACTGACCCTCGCAAAGACTCACTTACAAAATGTTTCACTTACAAAGTCAAAAAAGAGTGTATTCCATGAATACACAATGAACAAAGCACAATTAAAAGGTGAGCACAGTCCAAAGCATACACACACAAACACATTCTGTTCTCTGGCTATTCGTTCATTCTGCGCCGTAATCTAAAATCTTTCCATTGTGACATGCATATGCATAGACACACATGACAGGATAGCATAAATCATTCATAATAATCATTCAGAGGATGGGGAGGGGAGGTGGGAGAGGTGGGGGTTTCTTAGGTGGAATGAATCACTCATGCTGCCACTCTCCCTTTTAACACAGTGAATGAGACTTGACAGACTACCAAATAGATAATTGCTCACAGTCATCTGAGCCAGGTACTAACAGAAAGTTTTATCCATAACCATACACAAACCAATCCATACAGAGACATTACTGCACACATTTGGATGCACTCATACTAATAACACACTATGAACAGAATACACCAATCTCCGGATGCTTACGACATAAAAACAAACACTAACCTAGATGACTCACTTATATTTGCAGAGCACCTGCCTGGATTTATTCACCTTTGTCTGAAGGGTGGGAGGGGAGGTGGATATATTCTCTTTTTGTCTTCCTGTAAGCCCTAAAGAGAGAAGCCACTTAAAACTGAAACAGGGCTGTCACTGAGATACATGGAAACTGAGGCAAAGGAGGCAAGAACTCTTTATCTTTTTTTTTTTAAGAAAAAAAAAAGTTCTTGTAGACAGACAAATAAAGAAACTAGAAGCTGGAACTAGTTTGATACTGTTAATTCAAAGAACTTGCATTTCTGTGCTCACTGGTAGTATAAATCATTTGCATAGAAAATCTTCTGATCTCTTCAATGCTGATGCTTAGAAAAATATTTAACTCAATTTCAAAACTTTTGTCACAATATAAAAGAACTGCGAGACAAACTTTTTCATTAATTAATTAAAGTTGATTTTTTCTCTCAAATATCCATAGTTGCACCTTCTGTCCACGCACTTTTTCAGCATTGACAGGAAGTAACCAATGTAATGCCAACAAACCACAAACACAAAATCTAACACCTGCAGTTTTCTTTTTTTTTTTCTCTGGCCCTCCACAGCGAGGAATAAATCTACCCGTTTTCCTCTTGGATCCCCCAGGATGAAGGTCAGATCCCACTCTTTAACCTCTGCCTTCTTTGGTAAAGGTCAGCTTAGATCTTTCATTAGACCTCTGCACAGGTCTCCTGCTCTGATCACTCTGTGGTCTGGCAGCACATACTGACCTTCTCTTACTCCATGACAAAGGACATCATGCATGCAGTGTTGTGGCTGTCAGCTCATTTTATGAGCAATGGACTAATATGGAAGTAATCAGCATCATCTGAAAGCTGCATTCACTGTCAGTGACCACAACACTCTGCATCCTGGCTTACCAGTGACTGAATGACTAGAAACAGCAGATTAATCCATCAATAACTGGAGTAAGCAAACACAGCAACAAATCAGGTTTGCTAAACACTGGCTTTATGCTTGATTTTAATTGTACCAATTTGATTTTGAAATGATTTGTTGATTTGTAATCTTATTCTGATGCAGATTTTCCATTTGTCTTGACTGTTTCATTCATTCATTCCTTTTCTGTGCTTAATATATCCTTTTCAGGGACTACAGTCTATCCCAACTGCCAGTGGGAGAAAGGCGGGGAAAACCTTGGACTGGTCGCATCCATCATAAGACCAACAGGGAGACAACTATGCTCACATATACTCTCACCCATGGTCCATTTAGAAACACAAGCTAACCTAAGATGCATGTTTTTAGATTCTCGAGAGGAAGCTGCTGTACCTGGAGAGAACAATCAGTCCAAGGAAGGCCCCAGCTGAGATTTGAACTGAGAACATTTTTGCTGCAAGGTAACAGTGCTAACCATCACACGACAATGAAACAGTTGATGAAACGGTTTACTAAATTGGAATGAAAAAAAAAAGATATTAAATCATTAATGAAATGGATTTTCCGAGTCTGACTAAAATATCACCGTATGTACTGCGGCATTCAATGAAGTTGAGAATTCTCATTGCAAAAACATTGATGGAGAAGATGAGAATAGGAATATAGGGGCTTTTGGAACAAAGACCATTCATGGATGGAACTATCCCAAAAAGGAGCAGCACATGGAGATCACATGTTAAAGGGCTTATGTAAGCATTTGGTCATGTTTTATATATTCATGGTGTGATACTGTACTGCTCTCCTTCAACTACTTTCACACGTAAAAAGTTCCTGCTTTGGGGCAAATACGCTCTGCTGCACCTCAAAATTATCAGATTTACTGCTGCGCATACAAAGGTCCTACTTTTCAGCTTGATACCTTCCCCATACAATGTGTGACTGTTAGGTTACAACATTTCTGCTCTTGGATTTTTAGTCTTTTCCCTCAAATTGTTGTCAAATTGTTTTTTTACAACAACCCCTGTCGAAAAAACCAATCAGTAAACAGCCAGTTGTGATGCAGATGTCACCAATTCTTTGTGAGTGCAATTGTTTTACTACAGAATGTCCACTTCGGACAGACTGGCTCTCTGGGTTCAGCAGATCAGGGACAGAAATTCAGCTGAAATGTCATGCAATGGATGCAGTGCTGATAGATTTAATAAACCCTCCAATCCAACCTCCAAAATCATATCAGTCCTTTCTTTTTTTTTACTATTATTCTTTAATTCTCCAGATACTGTGGACTCTAAAATATGTAAAATAAAAAAAATGTATTTCACTACAAGAATAAGTGTTAGGACGCCAGAGTTGAGTGTATACAATGTGTTAGATTGTTCCAAGACATATTTCTTAAATTCTGTATAAATCTCACTGAATAAAACAGAGGAGCCTTGGCAAAACAGACAACACAGTATGCTTTATTTAAAAGTTCAGATTTTGATCACATGAGTGAGCTGGGTGTGAGGTAGTAATGGTGGGAAGTCAATATAGGGCCACCACTTTTTCTGTCTGGAGTTTATGTGAGAAATTTCACCAGAAGTTGTCTGCAGCTGTGAAGGGAATGCCGATGAGGTGAGTAGATGAGTTATAATCAGCCTGAAGGGGCCTGGATATGCCAGAATAAAAGCTATCTGGATGATGTGCACAGTGCTCACTGCTTCAGAAGTGTAAATTAAGGGGCGGATCAGTCAAAGTTACTACAATCTCTGTCTGTCTGTCACTCCTCATCACAGTAGGGTTGGCCCTGACAGTAAAACATAGTTTCAATTCAGATCAGTTCAGCTTTATTTGTATTGCGCCAATTCACAGCGATTTCATTTTAAGGCACTTCACAGACAATCAGTTTGAGCCAATCTCTCTGTCATCTGTCAGTATTCATACAAGCCAATTCATAACAAAAAGTCTAAACCAAACCGACAGATTGCATCGAATCTTGACTTAGATCCAATCCCCCATCCTGAGCATGCTTGAGATGACAGTGGAAAGGAAAAACTCCCTTTAACAGGAAGGAAAACCTCCAGCTCAGCGAAGAGAAAATGTTATGTATTCACCTAACATTCATGATTAGCTTTTTTCCTATTTTATCAATTGCCTATGTGTACATATTCTTGTTTATATTCTACTCTTGTTGTTCTGTTCATTTCTTGACATTTTTATTTATTTATTTAGGCTTTTCATACCAGGACCTTAGTCCTAATTTTACAATAACGTGTAAAGTAGGCTGGTATGACACTAATGAATCCTTGAACTCTGTGTTGTGAATAAAGTATTAGCATATGTGATTTGAAGGTCTTTCAGTTTTCATTTTGTTCAAATTTAAAGAACATCCTGCCTTTTCTGGAAATCGACTTGTACATTGAGACATTCACACCACATAGCTATACATTAGCTCATTATATGACTTATAACGAAACCCTTTTCTTTTTTCCCACCAAGTAAGACTTATTTGTGAAAGAGAAAAAAAATTGTTGTAAGAACAAACAACAAAAACAAAAACTACTTGCTGCATAGCCGCCACCTTTAGACCATTCAGGGGATGATTGACATGAACATTATAGTGTGATGGCTTGTAATCTTATCATCCCATTTTCTGACTGTCACTGCAGTGACAAAGAAAATATGGCCGAATTAAACTTGTTAGTGTTCATGAAACCAATTTAACTGTGATATTCTAATAAAAAGTAAGAGTTCATTCCTCTGAGATACTTAAAACAACAAAATTACATACCAATAATTACAGCCTACAAAGAAGTTGGCCACAATGCCTTTTTATAGCCATGCCCACTCATGTTGAAGGAGAACTTGAGGCTGTTGGTTATCACCCTGACAGAAATAACACAAGGCTGTCTCACAGGATTACCCTTTTTAACCAGTGTAGTCTTTATGGTTCTTAGTGGACGGCAGGGTTTGAATTACAATGGAGGCAAGGGTAGAGGCAAAACACTACCTGACAAGACTCACCTCTGAAAATAAAGGTTCTCTGAAAATAGTTATCTATCAGCTTATATTTCAGTTTTTCTATAAGGTGCTCAACACATCTTAAATTAAAAGAATAGCATCGAAAAAATGAGTCAGTGTTGTGATTATAAATTTGGTACAGAAAAATATTCTGAATGATGCAGGTTGGTTCGTGGGTCTACACCAACCAGCCAGGCAACCACGCTGCTAGCCAAATAGGTCTTGTGTTCGTTAAAACACCAGATTGGCTGAAGGAGTCAAGCATATTGGTATTTTTTATGAGACTGCATGGTTGGTACGAGCAAATAAGGGGGGGGGTGCTGGTGTAATAAAAAATGGCCCAACCTGACAAATAATGTGTGTCAGCAGATAACTGCACATAAGTATAATTCCTGAAATGATAGTCGCATCTGAAAATGTTGGTTGCCAGCAAAATATGAAGCAAACTACAAAATTCTCAAAGAAATTAATGCAAAATAAAAATCATTTTATTCTGAACCTTTTAAAATCATTTTTATCATTAATGTCACTTGGAAAGAAACATGCTTCCTTTGTTTTGGTACCGCCTCTTCTCTCAACCAAAAAAAGGAACAGACCCAGTTTCCATAATCAGCATTTGTTTGTAAAATTAGATCTGTAAAAACTCTTCAGGTGTTGTAAACTTTCAACCTCTCCAGGGTGTACCCTGCTTCTTGCCTTCAAATTGCTGGGTTCCATGTATTCTTTTTCTGTCATATCTCACACCCTGCTGTTCGGCACTGCATTGTTTCAGGGACTTCTTTGCACACCTTGTACTTAGGATTCTTGGGCCTCTGCTCTGATGCTCAAGGCTTACTCCTGTGCTCTGTGTTAATTTCAGTATTATTTGGCC
>JAVQJG010184384.1:0-18456 GCA_036024015.1 Craterocephalus amniculus | reverse complement strand
AGCTGTCTGGGCCTACTAAATCTAATAAAAAATAATAAAATGCTACAAATTAGCGACTTACTCAAGTGAAAGCTGTCCATTTGGTCCTGCTGGTTTAGGTTGTGACCTCCAATTCAGCTTCGCGACACGGAAGAAGGTTTCAATCACACTTTTATTGGTCATTGCGTGTATGTCCTCCAGAGTTAACAGACAGACATTAGAAATACCCAGCCGCTCATCCCCAGGCCTCAAATCCCACTCTATGTCTAAAACACAAAGCATAGCAGATTCTCAAGAAAAGGGTCTTACTTTCTGGGCCTCGAGAATAGTTACATACCAATTGCTGCTTTTCAAATTTCTAACATTTCTATAATTTAGAAGTGCATTAATCCATCCCACATGCATAAAAATGGCAACGTTTTATGGTTCCAGAAAAGTTTACTCTGGCCTAAAGAAAAGGAAAATAAACCACCTGTGAGATAGGGGACTATGAGATAGAGAATCCGGTACAAGCATGATCCAACCTATCACAGTTCAAGGAAATAAACTATGCTCTTGTCTATGGGAGTTCTAAAGCAAAGGGAGGAGCATGCCTGCATGTGTTAGGGATGAATGTATATCGTTTCATGTGTTGTATTAATCATAAGAAAAATACCCAATCCCTAAAGATACTGGTGTACTTTGGCAATGACAATGAAACAAATCAAACTGAACACATGAAACTTGCATGTCAAAAACCTCAAAACAGGAGGAGCTTTAACTATCTGTCACAGCAGCTTCTTCTTTACAGAGCTGGATGTGTCACAGGTTCCCTGCTCGATCACTCAAGAGGCACTGAGGCTGCGATTTGAAACTGAAATCACTTGGTATTAAGTTTGATATCAATGTCTGGGACAGCTCTTCGACAACACACACATATAAGTTTAACAGCTATTGCACTTGTTCAGAGTATAAGAGGGAAGAAAAGCCCAAAGGCACATTCCATAACTGGGTTACCAACAGCTATCTCTTTGACAGGGTCTTAAATGTGTGAAAACAAGACATTTCTTATTTAAGTTTGTTTCTGAATCACTTCCCTGTGTTCCATCCTGTATTTTCCAGTTGGTTGGTTGAAAGCATGTTTATTTATTACTTATTCACATTTAATACATTTAAATGTTTTTTGTTTGTTTGTTTGTTTACCTAAAAAAAAAATTGATCACAGAGTAACATCCTTGGTCTTGGGAAAGAAACGTAAAAGTTGTTTGGTGCTGTTTTGATATTTGAGCCTGAGGAATGCCTGCAGATACAGCGATGCCTCTGTCTGAGGAGGAGGCTTCATAGATGAGGTAAGACTGCTTAAAGCTATGTAACAAAATCTGAAACAAATTAAAAGACATTTTCAAATGCATGATTCAAATTTCTTCATGTTCACCCAGGTGTTACAAATCAAAACAGACAGGTGAGGATGGGGAGGAAAGATTGATGCAAATATGAGCATTTGGAAGAAGCAGAAAACCACAAAAAATACATCTTTTATTGTTGACATTTTGTGTTTTACATTTTTGCAACATCTACCTGCTGGAGACAAAGGCCAGTATGCGAACAGTGCATAGGGAGAATTACATCAGAAAAAGAGGAAACATATTCAGCCGTGTTGTGTCTGCAGACACTGATTGTTCCAGCTTGTCATCATACCTGTTCAGGTTTCATTGCGCTGCTTGTCGGTCCTTCCCAGGACTTCAAACACAGCACCGAATCCTTCACCTGCACCTTCACTCATTCCTCCGCATCGTGCAGACAGTCTGCAGCGCAGGTAGAGAAATGGCAAATTACCTATAATTACAATGATTTGAGCTCAGACTAACAAAGACGCGGCGTTTTGGCATTGTATTATTTTTGGAAAGTCAAACTGAGGCTAGTTCTCTCTAATTACAGCTGACATCTCTCCAATTTGCAGTTTTCTACTGTGCAGCACCAAGAAAACTATCTGTGCCAGCTATTTTTTTTCTATTCTTTCCAGCATTGAAGATGAAAGCACATAAAAATGGCCAGAAACATCTGTGAAAAGCCCGCTGAAGTGTTCTTGCAAATCGAAATAAACTTTAAAAGGAAAAATGCTCCACATGTGGTTCCTTATAAAAAGAGACTTGCGCACTGATAGGGAAAACAATGACAAAAACTCTGCTCCACAAGGCTTCCTCCAGCCAGAAAAATCACAGCTAATAGCCGGATGAGACAATGCCATTCTCATGCTCTCGATTCGTCCCACTCATGCTTGCCATTAGAAGTTCTCATTATCCCTTTTATGTTGCGCAAACAAATTTGGACAGCAATGAAAAAGTTGCTCAATCATTTAGATCTCGAGCTCTCTGTGAAATCTGTTTATCCCTGATCATTATGTCAGTGTTTTTCTGTCTGTATCTATAGTCATTTCCTTTTTTCCTGCAGCAGCCTTCGAGTCTCCAGCGCTGGCGCTGAGCACAGCAAAGCCAGCACAGTCCCATGGAGTGCAAGCAAAGGAGGAAATCAATAGAGAAAATATCGCTGCAGGCTCACACATTTTTATCTTGCTTTGAACGAGTCAGCTTTAATTTTGCTTTGATCTCAATTTGCTGCTTTTGGGATAGCTTGGCTGCACATTGAACCAGGAGGAATAAGCTTCCACCGGGGCTTTCTTACAAAAGACCCTTTCAACTGAGGTTTTTATTTTGCCTATATGCGTCACTGTCCATTACCGGTTTACAAGGAACAAGGATACAAGATATCAAAACAACTGATTCTGGAGGACTCGGATACATCTTGTGCAAGACAGTTTGCAGGGGGAGTTTGATCTTTTCTTGTCAGGGAGGATTTACAGGCAAGCAGAGCAAAATGTTGGGGAATGTTAGCAAGGGTCCACAATAAAGAAATCCTCATTGTTGCTGTCAGAAACTGCTCAATTCTGTTGTGGGGTAACAGGTTGATGTGACGCACAGCTGGCGTCGTTCTCATTGCTCTGCCAACCACACCGTCAGAGCACTTTCCTTCCCCGACACATCATTAGAGCTGACACACCAAAGAGACGGCGATCTTATAGCATCACCTAAGGTCTGCTAAAGATGTCCCTCATCCTTTTCCAGACCAGTGCATTCTTAGGAGGGGAGTTGTTTGGGAATTTGTTTCTCTTTTATAAAGCAGAGACAAAGGGCTAGGATAAATGACCGGGCAGAGAAAAGACCAGCGCCTTGCTGGGGAGAAAGGGAAGGGTCTAATCTAATTTGGTTGGAGTAGACTATTTGTTGTGTGAGCGCATGCACATGTGCGTGTGCGCAGATGCATGGCTGTGCGGCACAGTGTGAGGGGACTGTGGGAATGGGACAGGAGGACTGCACCAGTGAATGGAGTCTCCAGAGCCAGAAGCAGTGGGGAGTCTCCCCAGATGCTCTGATTCCAGGCCGGCCACTCAAAGAGGGATTAGACCAGAGAAGGCCTTCCTGATTAGCAATTCACACTCGAGTGCCCCCACAAGGACCTCAAGTAATAATATTGCCATCAGTGTCCTTCACCAGTGCAGGGAATAAAATATTTACCCTCATTTTGACTTATTCCTCCGCTTTTAGCGTCTTTTAATTGCTCCTAAGTTTCGGAGAACGTCACCGGGCAGCCAGCTCTTGCGAACACTTCGTCTGATGTAATGCGCTTCAACAAAAATGCATTTTGCAAGTGTTTGATTGAAAGAGTTTTTTGTTTGTTGCTTCATCTCAAGCTGATGAAGCCCACCAAACCCTCCCCCTCCCCCCCTTCTCCTCTTCCATTACTTCCTCCTCCCTTCCTCTCCTCTTCGTTGTTAACCACAACCACATAAAAGGGGATGATGTAAGAACACCCCACCAAGCTAATATTGCGCTTTCAAAGCAGCCTCGGAACAGATGTTATTGAAACCCATAACAAACAATATTCATTACAACACTGTTTATTCCGGACCTACTAACAGCTTCTCCCTCTCACATAAAGGTCCGCCAACTTCATAATTATACTAATCCACTCCATAAACACTCAAAAGGTTACAACGATGCCTTGACATTCTCTTATCAAACAGTGCGCGCAATGAATGAGGTCAGAGGGTTAACCAACAACTGATGGGACTGTACTCATGTGAGAACCAAGGCAGATTTTAATGGGGCAAAGTGGAAAAAAAAGAGTAAAACAAATTAGTTCTCATTATCAAGTCACTTTATTGAAGTATTTAAACCATATGAGCAAAGAATACTGGGAGCTTTGATGTTGACAGGCTTTTTAATAATTCAATATTTGATTCATATGCATTTCCTCAAACATCTGACCTTATACCCAAACTGTTCACTTTAATATGGTTGCAGCATTTCATACAAGAGAGGAAAATGTACATGTACACTAATAAATGTACTTATCTTTCTTTAATGTTAAACCTTTTCTTTTACTTTCAAGTTTACCTTCCTTTTTTCCACTAAGTATTTTTTTCTTCTTCCTGGCACCGACTTCTTAACACATTCTTGAGTGGCAATATGAGAGAAAATAACAGATTATGTTGATAAATAGGATCATCCTAAGCTAAACGCTGAATGCGTGCGATCAGGAGGGAGAACAGGATCCCTGAACAATGTGCAGGGCATGTGGACAAATAGTCTCACCTCCAACTGAGTGTGTTGTTTCTTCTCATTGTGCCCTCTGAAAGAGTAGAGGAGGGCCTTGGTTAAGAAGATTATAGGCCTACCCCACCCGTACGTTTAATCAACATGCCCTTTCAAGACCGGCAACAATGCCAAACATGTCTAAAACGTCCCCCATCTCTGCCATAGCATACCTCACATGTTGGAACAGCGAGCGAGTCATCTAACCGCAGCAATTAACAGAAATGCTATGATTATTCTTCTCGATGCTGAGTCGGTTCTTCCTTCAAATAAAAAAATTTCAGAAATGTCCCCATCGCAGCGCCATGTTTGATCTAATTTCAGGCTACGCAAACAAAAAATTATTAGCTTCGATTCATTTTTACTGATCAAAATTCCCTGAAGACCCCAAGGAACTTTGCTTCCTCGCCCTTCATTTCTTTCATCCATGGTTAAATATGTAAATAAAATGTCTAAAGTCATTCTTCAAAGGGGAACAAAAGAAAAAAGGGGGTTGAGGGAAAAGACAGCCATAAAATTCCTCCGATTCTCCATAACATTAGCCAGAGGGGGGCCAGCTTCCAGCCAGAGCCTAGCAGCAGGGGAGCAAGCTCGCTCCATACAATCACACATCTCAAATCCCACACACACAAAAAAAAGTGAAATATCTTTTCAGATTCAGCCATCAAAGGGCTCTCCCTTTCATTTTATTAGTTACAGAATTATCTCACAGTAGCTGATTTCTCAGAGATGGAGCGGTGCTAGTTTTCCTTCGTTGCACTGTTGTCGTTGCATAGATGAGATAAAATTGCTGTGTGTGTAGAGAGTATGTGTGTGTGTGTTTTGCACATGCACACGCAATGAGCTATAGGAGGGGGTATATGAAAAATAGCATGCTAGAAAAAAAAATCCCATGTTTAAAGCGACAGTCGTAGCTGCTGTGACTACAGATACTATTCCTGCTCTTTTCTTCTAATTTTCAAAAGAGATATCATCATGACCAGCAAAACAATCATGAAAGAGATGTAAGCAGGAGGAAAGGACAGGAATGAGATCAGAACAAAGGCCATTATTCAACAAGCTAGAAGACTGTGTCTTCTCATTAGATGCTGTGACAATTGTATCTTGTCAGCTTCATTACACCAAAGGCAGTGATAATAAGGGTCGATATATCCCTTTAAACGTGCCAGACAAGCTTTCCTGAGAGCCAGATGATCAGTAAAATGGAGCTTAATGCTGACCTAGGTCTGTGGAACGCATTGATATAACATTGTTCATCTTCATATTAAAGCTGTCACCTCTTTGTTCTGCTTCTACATGTCAACCATACAATGCAAGTCTATTGGGGGCAGAGCAGGCATGTCAGCTGTTGTCCTTCGCTTTGTAATGGATCAGAATATATCAAACACATGCTCCTTCTGCATCAGGGCCTTTTATTGCAAATTGAAAATAGTTGGAATAATGTTTGCAATTTTTCCCTTAAAATGATTTAATCTGCTGCTGAAGGCTTATAGCCATGCATGCAAATACATAAACATATTAATGGTGATTCCCTTCTTCCTTTTGTGAGTGTGCGAGTGTGTGCTTTAAGTCCAGACCTATCTTTCTCAAATGCTAACAGCTGGATATGTGAAATTTGAGGAGTGCGTGTGCCTAATAGGCGGAGGGTATTGTGTTCATAACTGTATTCATGGCCTATATTTATTCTCCTGTTCCACACACTGAGCGCTAACAGCTGAGGTGCCCCCACTAAGATATGATGTGCTTAAACCATTAGGCACGGTGGTGCCAGGTTTCTCATCTCACCCCAACCCACTGCTCAAATACTTCTAAAAGCACTTTTGTGACTCTTGTAAAAATGCACTAAGAGCACTCGTGTTTACATGTGATGAGTATTTTGCCCTTGATAAAGACCACTGCCATGCCTGGGTATAAATCTTCCATCTACAAATGTTTTCAAAGGTAACAAGAGAGAGGCCTGGAGAATCTCTCCCACATATTCAGTATATAAAACAGGCAGAAAGACCCATAAAGTGTATTTCTCACCGCCACTGTTACCCTGCCCCTATATGATAAAGATAGTAGTATAAAGACCGAGCTAGGGCCCTTGGAATGTAACAACCATGCACCATGTGTTCATTTTGCTGCTGGTGCATTATGATCTTTTTATTTGATAATGCTGATTGATAAAAGTTATCCAAACATTCACTTTTGTCAATAAATCCATTCATAGCTACAAATAACGCAGAATTATTTCAAGTAAGTCACAAAGAAAGAAGGAATTGCTGTTGACCAATTCTGGTACTTGTTGGTTCTCCAACTGTGAGGGAGCTGCAGCTTTATGAATATTGTCTCATACAATTAAGAGACCATTTTCACCTAATCTTTAAAAACGTTTGCTTATAAAGTTTATTTCAAGGTATTGCCAGATTCGTAGTTTCAGAATGAGCCACATAGGCAACACCGTGGTTTTTGTATGGCTCTAAGTGTAACACAAGAAAAGAAATGCATTTCCATATTCAGTTGGAACTGTCCACACCTTTAGAAAGATTAATCAGTCACTGAATTTGTGATGCGAGCTCTACTTTTTGGGCTTGACAGTAGAAGAATGTCACCATTTTAAGGCGTACATTTTCAGAAAGAATGTAGCCTTCTTATTTGTTTGTGGGAGGACTTCCTTCATTGGAAAAAGGCAGGAAATTACTTCAAGGTGTTGTTGAATTTTGCACCACAGAAATTGGCAAGAACACACCAATTGCTACTATGCTGGACTCCAAACAGTATCCTCAAACTGGATATATTCTTATAGACATTCACATTTTCACCATAAGTGGTTCATTCAAAGTCATTCAGACAAGAATAAAATTGAAGAATTTACTCAGACTGTGCCGAAGCTAAATCTACTTGCATCTTTATATCAACCAAAAAAGAGACAATCTTTTGAACCAGACTGGAATGAAAGGGATCTCTTGTTAAAAATGTTGATGTTATGTGTGTACAAACTACAAATACAGCAGAGGGGTAAAGCCTCTTAATCCAATGTCACATGTACTTTCTGTCTTCCTTTCTTTAAAAAATTAAATAATCCCGTTTACTGCAAAGCCACAAATATGCTCTAGAGCTAGTATTTATCTTCCAAACTCACTTCAATAGTAAAAATAAGGTCCCTTGTGTGCAATCTAAGTGTGTGGTAATCTTAGTATAGGTGCACGTAGGGCCCCAGAGTCTGCAAACTCCTCAAATCAACAACTATAGCTACATACAGGCAAGTGGCAACCTGAAAACCAAGGAGCTCTCCAAACAATTCTGTGACATAAGTGTTAAGAAGTACAATTCACGGTAGGCAGTAATGGTTGCAACTGTCCATCAGGCAATGAGCTATGCTTCACAAAGCTGGACGTTATGGAAAGCATTACAGAAAAGTAAGAGAGTACTTTTTTATCAGCATAGCATTTTTCAAGATAAAAATCACAAAGTACTTAACAAAGAAATACAAGGACGAATTATCAGATATAACAACAGAAGTTGAACAACAGCAAGTTTAAAGGATGGGTTCTTCAGCAGGTTTTTAAAAGAAATCACTGAGTCCACGGATCTCAGAGGAAGGAAATTCCAGACAGTAGGGGCGACTATTTCTCACCTTGCGGTCATTTGTGATTGAATGCACACTGTAAAAGCAACACAACAGGAGCTTAAAGGAAATTGGGCTAAACATAGCCCAGAACTTAATCCAACTGAAAATGTATGGCACATTCAAAGATTGCTGTACACACCACCACAATCCACGCAATTAAGAGGAGTTGGAGCAGTTCTGCTGCGAACAATGGGCTAGATGTGCCAAGCTCATAGATTTGCAGATGTAAACCTGAAAAGGGAGGTTTTACAAAGTGCTGACTTTTGTGGGGTGAGGGGTTATGCAAGCTAACATTTCTGGAATTTTGTATTTCTAGTTTGCTTTACAGAAAATATTCTGTATCATCAAGGCTGTTTTGGGGTAAAGTGAATGATAAATCCCCTTTGAAATAGCTTTTAAAATTTATACAGGTTCTGAAAAACAAAAATAAGTGTCCAACATGTTATGGAATTTAACGTAGATCCTCTTTCACCAGCTTTAGTATCAAAACGCAGTTTCCATTAAAATATCAGCATTTGGTTGCCTATATTTACTTTTCACAGAATTCATAATAAGCATTTATTGCTGTAAATACATCATTATCACCTTATTTTTTGGTACACTAAGAATGCAACAGTTCCATTTGTAGCATACTCTTACCTGAACTGTTCAGTTATTACTTTTGTGGACTTAAGACAATGAGTCATTTTAGGCACTTAGTTAAAGGAACATCCCTATAGGCTATATTCATGTCTAGTACGTAGGAACAAAAGATTGTTTGTAATAGAGCCAAACGATTTACAAATTCAAGAAAGAATTGAGGCAAATGTTGAAAATATTAACGATAAAAGAAGCTTTGAGTAAATAGTGATAATTCTATGCGTGTGTAAATCTAAACGACAAATGAGAATACAGATTAGATTACTTATATTTTTAAAAGAAATTTTCCCCTGGCATGCAGAGACATAAAACACTTGCGACAAAAAGTCCAGTTTCGGTGCGTCTCTGAACCTGCCTGAAAGATGTTGCGCAACATCTTGGGGATTTTCATAAAATGTGTCCCTGTCCGTTTGTTGTCGAAGTTTGCGGCTGAGTACAAACAATCAGAGCGAGGGACGTTTGCAGCGAGCCTTTGAAAGTGCTGTAATGAACAAGCTGTTCCGCACGATTTGAAAATAATCCGCGTGTCAGTGTCATCTTTCTTATGCAAAGTAGCTGTCTTTGAAGGCGGATCTTTTGGCAGGTTAGACCGGGACGGAGGCTCCGACCAGCTCAGACGAGTACTGCCACCAAACGCATCAACTGGCTGCCCTGGGAGGAGTATTATCCCGTATTTCTGGGACACAATTAATATTATCACCGAGGAAATTATCTGACTAATTGCGTTCTGCTTTCTTGTGCCTTGCGCAACGCGCGCAGAAGGAACTAGGGGATATTTTTGTGTGTTTTATATTTTCTTCTCCCCACACTAAATTGCCGCTGAAGGACTTGAAATCCCACAGCAACATGGGGAAGCGACCCGATCCGGTGTCATGAAACGTGAAAACGGACCCGTGAGTTTGGAAAGAAAGAGGACAGAAACTGAGGCGCATGGCAGTTCTCTGAGACACGGGGCGCGAGAAGGAAGTAGCTCCAACACTTCAGGCTCAGACTGAGCGTCTGAGAGCATGGACCTCACAGCGCACTTTCCCGGGAAACATTTTGGCTCCATCGCGGGATTTCTGCTTTTATTCAGCTCTGAAACTCTGAGGCGAGAAAACGATGGTCTTGCAACAGATAGTTGAGTAAGTTTTTTCCACTCGGACCTCACCCTCGAACACCAGCCTGGTTTAATCACTGTTTCGTTTTGTTTTTAATTAAGAAACTTGTGATTCAGGATTGACGTAAACACTGGATTTTTATATTATTATAATTTTTTAAATTTTTCTTCTTATCTTTTTATTCTAATTTAAGTTGAGGAGCATGTATTCCACTGTGAGACTGAGTCTTATCCCTGCTCTGCTGGCGCTGTGGAGAAGTGGGGGATCCGCTATAAGCTCCATAGACCCTGACTGGTCAGGAGAGGGGAGATGTCAACACATCAACATCCCCCTATGTAAAGACATCGGCTACAACATGACTCGCATGCCAAACCTCATGGGCCACGATAATCAAAACGAGGCAACCATGAAGCTGCAGGAGTTTGTAACACTGATACAGTTTGGATGCCACAGCCACCTCAAGTTCTTCCTCTGCTCGCTGTATGCCCCCATGTGCACAGAGCAGGTGTCAAACCCCATTCCAGCTTGCAGAGTTATGTGCGAGCAAGTCAAGCAGAAATGCTCACCTATCATGGAAAACTTCAACTTTCCCTGGCCCGACTCTCTGGACTGCTCCCGACTCCCGACTAAAAACGACCCAAACAACCTGTGCATGGAGGCGCCCAACAACGGCTCAGACGAGCCACCCAAAGTTTCCCACACCCAGCCTCCGGATTTCAGGCCGCAGCGACCTCTGAGTGGCCAGGACCTGCACCTTAAGGACAGCAGCAGCAAGCAGACATGCAACAACCCGGGAAAGTTCCACTTTGTGGAGAAAAGTGAGTCCTGTGCACCGAAATGCTACCCAAAAATAGATGTTTACTGGAGCCAGGGGGACAAGCAGTTCTCCCTGGTGTGGATGGCCATCTGGTCCATCCTCTGCTTTGTTTCCAGTGCCTTCACTGTGCTCACTTTCCTTATTGACCCACAACGATTCAAATATCCCGAGAGGCCGATCATCTTCCTCTCCATGTCCTACTGTGTTTACTCTGTGGGTTACCTCATTCGCCTTTTTGTGGGAGCTGACAGAATAGCCTGTGACAGAGACAATGGGATGCAGTATATTATCCAGGAGGGTCTGGAGAGCACCGGCTGCACCATTGTGTTCCTGATCCTATATTATTTTGGCATGGCCAGCTCCCTCTGGTGGGTTATTCTGACCCTTACATGGTTCCTGGCTGCAGGGAAGAAGTGGGGTCATGAGGCCATTGAGGCCAACAGCAGTTACTTTCACCTGGCGGCCTGGGCCATCCCGGCCATAAAGACAATAATGATCCTGGTGATGAGGAAGGTGGCCGGGGATGAGCTGACAGGCGTCTGCTACGTTGGCAGCATGGACGTCAAAGCTCTCACTGGTTTCGTACTCATTCCTCTCTCCTGCTATCTCATTATCGGCACTTCTTTCTTGCTATCCGGCTTCGTAGCCCTCTTCCACATCCGAAAGATTATGAAAACGGAGGGAGAGAACACGGATAAACTTGAAAAGCTGATGGTCCGCATCGGGGTCTTCTCTGTGCTCTACACCGTCCCGGCCACCTGCGTCATCGCCTGCTACTTCTACGAGAGGCTCAACATGGACTACTGGCGCATCTTAGCCAGGAAGCAAAAGTGTGGGGACAGCAGCGGGCCCGAGTCGGACGGGTGCGTCATGAAGGCCTCCATCCCCGCTGTCGAGATCTTCATGGTGAAGATCTTCATGCTGCTGGTGGTGGGCATCACCAGCGGCATGTGGATCTGGACCTCAAAGACGCTGCAGTCGTGGCAGAACGTGTTCAGCAGGAAGCTGAAGAAAAGGACAAGAAGGAAGGCTGCCAGTGTGTTCACCAGCAGCAGGCCTTACATCAAACCTCACCCGTCTCTTAAAGGACACAACACCAAGTATGAGCCAACACGCCCCCCTCCGACGTGTGTGTGAGCTGGCTGTCTTTGAATAAAACCTGAAAATACTTATAAAAACCCTAAGCAAGACTTCTGATGAGAGAAGGCGATCAAAGGCTCATTTTTTATTTATGCAATATGCATTGAAGAATATACAACATGTTTTTTTTTCCAGACATGTCAAGAGAGCAGCCTTTGTTTGAGAGGAAAAAAAATCTGCTGCTCCTTGATTCACTTGTCCCATTGAGGATCTTGGTGTAGAAAAAAAAAAAGTTATTGTTCCGAGACAAAAAGAGTGGAGTAAACCATTTGGATGGGCCTTGGCGCTACTTGAATAATGTGCAATAGATGTTTTCCTTACTGGCTGAGAGACACTTGTACTATTGGTGACAGATAACAGACAATGGAAGGACCTCACAGACAATGGAGGCAAATAGTCAGAGAGATAAGTGGCTTTTTCATGGAAATCAAGGCAGTGTCATATATGTTTGAACTGGACTGAAAGCAGCTGTTGAAAGGCGCCTAAGACCTAACAAACTGCCCATCGTGAGGCAAATCCATGCCATAAATTAATCAAGCACTCGGTATTGAAAAGTTATTTGTACACAATTTTCCCTTATTTTTTTTGTTCTTCACTGTTTTATAGGACAAGGGAACGATTGTATATATTTCTAAGAAAAAAAGGTTGAGATTTTATAGAAAACTGAATAAAACGTTCTAGTTTTAAATGTTTGCCAAGCTGGAGGTGTGTATTGCAACTGGGTTGTTTGCTTTGTTTTTAGCGTGTATCTGTTTTCAAACTTCCTTGTAAATCCTGTATTTTTATGTAATTGCAGCACTAGTGCCTCTCACCCTTGCTATCATAAATTTGTCTTAAAAACAAAACAACTACTATCCTTGATTTGCAAAGAAATCAGAAGGAAATGGCATTTGTACATGTGGTGAAGAGAGAACAGAAAACGAGACGGGATCGTTCTCCAGTCAGCAGCAAACGTAGATGCTAGCATCTGCTCCTGTTCACGAGTGTCAAAACAAAAAAAACACTTACTTATATTTTTATTCATGTGCGGCTACATCATACCAAAAAAAGGTGAAAAATAGATTTCATAAAAGAAAGTGTCCTTTTTGTGTCTGTGTATATGGAGTACAAGCTGTTATAATCTCTAAATATCTTTATAGATTACGCAAAGTTTTGAAGATTGCCGTCTTTTCTCTGAATCTAGAAAACAAAAACAGTTCTTTCCAAAAGAATAATTGAAATTTTACACTAGATATGGCATCATGACCTAAATATTGCTACTTAACTTTATGATTGAAATGATTCTTGATTATGTCGTGGATTTTTTAGCCAGTAAAGGAAAAATGAAAAGGAAAAATGGTGACATCAACATGAGAGTGTATGCTTGTGATTTGAATGTTATTATTATAATATTATTGATATTTTTATTGATATAATATTAATATTATTATTAATTAACCATGGCCTTTGTTGTTATTATTCTCACAAGCTTTTTATCCATTTCTCGCCTCAGCTAGAGTGAATACACAAGTTTTATTTGGACCTCTCTCCTCACCCTTCTCCCTCTCTTCTCCGGCTGTGTTGCGTGTGTTGGTGCGTATCAATGAAGGGGTTATACAATAATCCAGTTCTCATTCAGGACAGGATTAGACTGTTTGAAGGGTTTAACTTTGAAAAGAGGATCACTGCAAACCAAAATACAGAATATCTGTCATCTCTTCTTATCAGCAGGGCAAAGTGACATTTCTAAAGACACATCTGGCCTCATTTAAAATAGTCAATTATTGTCTAAAGGGATTTAAACCTGAGTAAACTCTGCACATTGTTTGACATGTGGACTTGTTTGCTGTTAAATGATCCTTACACTGGCAACATTTTAAGGTACGTGCACCAAAGCCCACAAGTCTGGTGTTTAATCCAAGTAATGGTAGTTAATGGTCATTTTGCCCTGACGGTGCGTGGAATAGCATCATAACTCATCATATGTCAACCATTTGATACTTAAACATTTGTAAAGATATTGACAGTCTGTCAGAGGGCTCTATAAATGAAGCAAACACAATGCTGTCTGTCTGGGTTTTGATATTTTCGAGAGTTCAACTCACTGAGAGTTTAAGACCGATGTTAGAAGGTTTTCTCTGGTTAAATAAAGTTTCTGAAGAGTAGAATTCCTTATTCCCTGAGGGTATTCAAGTTCCAGCATCAACCCAGCCAGTTTTAACAGTCAAAAGCACATGACTCACAACCTCTGTGTGACTGAATCAAAGTCAGCCAGTGTCTATTGATACTCTGAGTTGCAAAAAAAGGTGAGAGCGCTTCTGAGGGCCTCTACAGAGGCCACCTGGTTAACAGCCCCGGAGGTGTCTAGAGAGGCTGTAAATATAAATGACAGTTACCACCCCCCTCCAGGACTTCACTTCTCTTCTTCTCTCTTCAAAGGAAAAGAAGAAAATCCTCTGAGCAAGGGCAAACTATGGCTGGGAAGAATTTTTTTTTGGGGGGGGGGTTGTAAAAGTATATAACTTATTCTATCAGATCCCAGGATATCAAGCTGGAAATGTCTTTCAGCTGAGTTAAACACCAAATACTTCATCTTGATTGCTATTAAAAGCTAATATTTGCAGGGACACCTTTTATATGACCAGGCGGGGAATCCCAGGGCAACCTCGTAACTATAAGCTGATGAATCGAAGACTCACATATCTTAGAATTCCACCAGGGTGAAAACCGTAGCATCTTACCTCCTGCCTCTCTTTCTGTAAGCTACGCTCGCCAGAAGACATAAGTCTGTTTCATCTTGTAGTGTTTCAAGAAAAAAAGAGCACTTGCTGCTGATCACCATTGTTGAAACAACGTTAAACCTTTGATAACCATCAGATTTAAATGACTCTGTTTTACCAACGAGCCGGGATTTTCGGCTTTTCACACCCTGCAACCGAGCTATTGTTATATGCTTTTGCAGAACAGTATCAAACCACCTCTGAATGTCAAAGGCAGATTCAGTTTTCGAGAGAAACCGGCATCATTGCCAGTCGAACCCTTGCCTCAGTATCAGTGGGTGACTGCACTCTCTTGTTGTCTCAGTGGTTGTATGTATGCAAAGATGTGGAGGGACTTGTGTACCTTTGAGTGATTTATCCGCAGCTTTTGCAAGCTGCCATAAAGGACTCTGCCACAGCGGCATAAATCAAGCTGCTGGGATGACTGGCGGCTGGGGGAACTTCTCTTTGATCAGGCTTTGTGGAGACGCCCCATGTCCTCTTCCTCAGCTGCTCCTGCAGCACCTGTTTACTAGTTCAGGCTTGTCTGGTTAGGAGGCAGTGCTTAGCCTCTCAATGTCATAGACTCATACATGACGCACACATGCACACTTACATACACACACAGGAATTTGGCCAGCGTTCAGGGGTGGGTGGGTTTTCTCCAACAGGCATTCGCCTAAAGTGATGGACCCTTACTGATTCCTGCTGCATCTCTCTCCTGGTCGACAGCTGCCATAAATCACATCAAATCAAATCTGTCTTTGGAGAGTTCTGACTCATTTGACTGTGCTGGTACATTACAACACATGAAACAGCTTTGTTTTCCTCTTGAGGAAGTTACTTTGAGGAAGAAGGTTAGAAAAAACTTTGCAGAGAGCGAGGACTGCCCGTGTCTCAGTCCTGAAATCTTATCGCAGTCGGGCTCTTCCACACTTAAAAGTTCTTCTCGTCCAAAGATCCTGAGTTCTGTGGATCATGGTTTAAGAAGTGGGGGGTGGTCAGTGTAGAAAGTGGGTCAAAGAGTATACATACATATGCACAAGCAGCCCCACTAATAGCTGACAGTAACACATGCACACCTCAGTCGGCTGTGGAGACAATTATTCCCAGCCACCACTGAAGGTGAGAGTAATTACATAAAACCCTGGCAACAATGTGCTCTCTTGCCTTTCCCCTTTTTTTCAAATGCATAATGAACTGCCTCACAGGCCCTCTGCTGATCAAACAAGTGTTTGATAGTGGCTTTGGTTTGAAAGAGGCCTGAATATGTTTATTTGCATGTGGAGGAGGTGGAGACTTTGAATGACTTTGAGGTGAAGATCAGGCAGATTAGTGTTAACTGACAGCGACCTGTGCAAACAGACACTCCCCCTGCATACAAGCAGGGCAGTGATGCACTTCCTCTGAGGACCAGACTATAGCAGCTCCTGCTCTTTTTCAGACGTGTTGCTCTGTCGTCTCCTCCCTGAAGCTTGACTCAAGTTTCTTTTTTTTTTCTTCTTTTCTTTTTTCTTCTTTTCTTTTTTACATAGATTTGGCCTTATTTGCATGTAAAAGCCTGCACACCATTAACTAGTAAACAATTAAATAAAAGGGAAAACTAGTAACTCGGTTAGCTGATGTTTTCTAAATTGATTTATAAAGGTCTGTTACACAATAACAATAAACACTTCTGAAACTGAACCCTGAATGCAAAAAAGTCTGGAAATTAGAAAACGTGTTCATATTTCAACAAGCTGACCAGTCATAATTTAGCTAAAAGGCTATTTAGCTAACATTCATACATTTTTTTGCAAAACCAGATCCAATTATGCAGCATTCAGCGCAAAACTGTCACAAGTAAACAGAGCAGTATTTTGAGCAACAGTGGCACCCATGGACTGCAACGTGACTGAGAACGCAGGAGAAAGTGTGGTTAGAGGGCTGTGAATGGGGCGGTGTCGGCTGGAAGCAAGGTTTTCTCCATGGTGACTTAGCAGCAGACTCTAATCTGCCACCTTCCTAATCCACACTGCTAAGAGCTCTGATCATTTAAAAAACAGCAGAACATCAGGAGTGTTGACGCCTTTGTGTGAGGACATTTTCACACTCGAGTGGATGCGTTCGTGTGTATATAACCATGTGTGCTTTCTCAGTCTCAGTGATGCTACAAAGGCAGCGACAGGATTGATGGAAGTAGTGGAGAGAGTGAGAACAACAGAAGATTGTCTATCTGTGTATACATTTGTGTGTGTGTGTGTGTGTGTGTGTGTGTGTTTATAGACGCAATAGGAGCTATAGAGGGGGACGGATGATGAAGGATCTGGCAGGGCTCGTGAACGCCGCTGAGAGAAAATGCCTGTGGTTCAAAGACTCAAAGCAAACTTAACAAAGAAAGATGGCACAGAGGGAGAGAACATGAAAGGAAACTAGACAACCAACTGTCACATAAACTGGGTGAAAATATCCCAATCCTGCTGGCAGACTTTACTGTATGAGGGCATTTGATTGTTTTTATATGTAAAAATGTAATTTTCAGTGACAAATCACAATCAAAATGTTTTTTAATGTCAAAAGTGAGCCAAATAAGCCCATGCACATGTTCATTAATATATATTTTTGGATTCTTAAAGGCTATAGTGTATGTTGTTATGCTGTATTTACCTTGGCTTCAGAATACAATATGGTGAAAATCTCCCTTTTGACAGCATATAGGCATGCATGGTTTCATCACACGGTGGGGCAGGGGTTCCTCAGCTTTTCAGTATTTGCATGCAGAGGGATCAAGGAAAACAGGTTGATGTTGACATGTTGATCTAGACAACAATAATACTAGTTTAGCTTGACCAAAAAGTTAGCTTCTTTATGCTAAACCAAAGACTGGTCACATTATATCTGAATAGTATGACAAAGAAAGTCATAATTGCTCTGAGCTGCGATGATTTAAAAACTGATCCAGTATTTGTCCAACAATGACAGAAACAAAAACTGTAAACAATTATTAGATTTGTTTCTGTACTTGATTAAATAGTTAAAGATACAAAGTAACACAACAACATTGTTTATTAGCTTCCTGTTTGGGCTTTGGCCACATTTTCTTGGCCAAAACCCCCCCACCCTCCTTTTTTTTCTTTTTCCTTTGGGGCATCAAGATAATAGGGATGGGCACACACAACACATAACATGTGTTGGTGTACAGCGGTCCAAGAAAATGCCTCTTTTTGCTCACAGCTTGCTTTATGTAGTGACAGGACTGGAAGCAATTTGGGGTAAGTACCGAGGCACAGTTGAAGAGATAATAAACGACTTTATTGTTCATTTAATTTTTTCCCCCCACCATATCTGATTGTACATGTGTTCCTTTGAGTAATCAAGCCATAGCCTAGCTGAAGAATCTCAGTTTCCTGGACACTAGTGGCAGGCCAGATTGTCTGGTCCTGATAAAAGTAATAGGGGTGATGGCAGAAATGGCTAATCTACCCAGAGAAAGGGTCAGGACCCACTTATCTGGTCTGAGTGGAAAATAACAGCACACTTAAAGGACCCATCTGTGAGCTGCAGTCTGACAACTTAAGGCTGGGATATACTTGCTGCTGGCGACGCGTCCGCATCATGGCCGCCGTGCGTCGCTAATGTCTGTTCGGCACATCGGCCGCGCGCGTTGACGCGAGGTAACGCGACGCGTGCGCGAGCTGCGATATTGACGTAACCGCTAGAAGTGCTCGTGCACCATTTTTGTCAATGGACCGCATGGACCGTATTTAGGTGCTCATCGGCCACTTTTAACGCATCTAACGGCGGCAAGACCTTTCCCACT
>JAVQJG010184375.1:0-13964 GCA_036024015.1 Craterocephalus amniculus | reverse complement strand
TCCGCTTCATCTTCCACTTCGCCTTTCTAGCTTTATGTGCGGGTAATGCGCGAACAGCAACGTCGTCGCGGTAACCTCGTCACGTTTTTGTTTTTTTTTATGTTTTTAAAAAAATGCTTTTTAACCCCGTCACCGGGCCTCTATCGCTCTGCGGGGCCCTACGCAACGTGCGTGGTGTGCATATTGGGTGAACCGGTGCCCCCACCTCATTAGATCTCACTCAACCAGAAGTGTAGCTTCATCATGAATCCTGTGTCGGGGAGTTTGTACTTGGTGACTTTTGCGTCGCAGACAGCTGGACATCTCCTCACACACGTTTGTTCGGTTTGAGCGCCTGGATGTGACAGCCCCATTGGTGGCTCACCCTGTTTTGCCTGCTGGTTCTATGCTGCATTAGAGTACTAGTTTTGGTATTTACAGTATATACGCCCCATACTATGCTGTAGCAAGTGAGTTGACTGAAAAGGAACATAATGTAATGCATACTGTAGAATTACTGTTCCCTGAAGGCAAGGCAAGTTTATTCATGGAGCACATTTCATGTACAGTACAACTAAAGGTGCTTTACATTGCAAGAAGGTACATTAAAATAAAGCAAACTTTAAAAAAGAAACAAAAGAAAAAAAGAAATCATGAGTAAGAAAGGACTACAGAATAAACACATGATAAAATTCAAGCTTAAAAGAATGCAGCAGAGAACGGGTGGGTCTGAAGTAAACAGACAAGCTGATTTGAAGCTTGTTGGGCGGTTCCCACCACCGGCATCTTGGCAGTGTTTTGCATCTTGTCACACCCAGAAAATACAAATATGGACAACAAGGCTAAAATAGTGTCAGTAGATATTCAGTCCTGGGAATAAAACTGAATGAAGCAGCTTCAAAATATTTCCTAGATGGGGTAGATAACATCAATCATTCTTCTTTGTTCAGACTGATGAATTGAATATTTTAATTTAAAGTTGCTGACAAACATTCACTCATTCTGGTGTTTATTTATTTATATATTTTACTTGAAACTTCGGTTTGAGGTGTAAAGTATTTTGTAAAAATAAGTTTAGGCTGCTTTGAAAATAGTTTCCAAACACATTTAGTTGTAATGGAAGACCTTTACCTACCCAGTGATGATTAGATAAGTTGTCACTCAGCCAGTAGTAGGAGAAAGAGAGGCCAAGCCAATCAGGAGAGTGTTATAGCAGGTGGATTGATTTGCATCTAGAAAACATGAACTAGCAGCTGAGATCTGTAACAATTGTTACTATTTTAAAGTTATTGGGTTTCTTTTGCTGTTTCTTACTAATCATTTAGGCTGAATATTACACTTTTATCACCCAAGTTCTGAAACTTTTATTTTTCTTTGTTCAGCAAAAGGGGTGAAAGCTGCAGCTGACTACAGGTGTGTACTGAATTGGTGACAACATATGGAAAATGACAGTATTCCAAGAGTAATGGCTCACAGCAAGATATTGGGAAAAAAGGCCAAAGAACAATGAAGTACAGAAGTTTATTTTGGGAACTGCAAGCTCAGTTAAAAATGTGAAACTATAAACTGGAGTATTTGGTGTAGAAATTGAACTATCCCCACACTGTGCTTACAGAAAGCAGATAATGGAGCACTCTGATGATTGCGTCACAGTTTGTACAAGTTCAGACAGATAAAGAGATTTTTGTAGTAGCCTATACAGCATGAGTTGGAATTTCACTCCTTTTGTTACTGTAAGCTTCTTTTAAGCCTGGACTGCAGACATAAGCAGTTAAATCAGGAAGTTTGCGTCAGCTCTGTTTGCTGTGACGCTAGCCTACTGTTAGTGTTTTTATATGAACCAGAAACTTTTTTCTATTGTCATGACCTCTGTTTATTTTTTTGCTAAGCCTTCCCTTTAGCGTACAAATGCTTGAGTTGATGTCAGTGCTGTGTTCACAGTGACAATTCCTTTAAAGCAATTTAACGTTTGCAAATATTACCATATGGTTGGTGGAAACAGAAATACAAGAGTAAGAATGAAAATACTCAAGTAATCAGAAATGTTAAATGCAGCAATGCACATTCAAAATATTTTCTCAACAGTACTACCTCTCTGTCATAATTGTCCGTAAAGCTTAAAATATCTCCCCCCGAAGTCTTTTTTGCCCCTGGTTACTGTCCTGAAAGCAGAGAGTTGTCATGAATCCCTCATCAAATCATAATCAGTTGCTTTTATTGTCATTGAGCCAGCGTCCCGGTACAACGAAATTACATTCCTGGACAACACACCCATGAGACAACAAGCAAACACAAACATAAACAGGATCAGGTTCCTGTTATTGAAAAAATTATACCATGGTCAGCGAGAATTCTAGTGCCAACTGGTGTGCATTATTTCTGTATAGGCACAAGTAGTTCGGCAAGTTAAATAACTGTTATATCACTCCGCTACAAGCGTCACTACGGCAACCCACAATACAGTTGCTTTGAATCAGAGTGCTGTTGTTTGAAAAAAAATCTCTTGAAAATCATGCATTCCATTTCAGTTGACAACAGTTCTTCAGAAAAAAAAAAACAGATCAAGACTAACATAAAATAGTTCCTATACTTAAACAGAACTACAAAGCTTAGTTAAGTAAATAAAAACGGTGTAACGCACGACTCCTTGTTGTTTAATCCTTATGTAGCATCTCAGTTATACAGTAGCTTCTAAGAATGAACAAAATTGTTAAACTAAAAATAAGGAAGAAAAATACTTTTTCTACTGAAATTGAAAGTGCAGGTAAACATCAGTGTCATAGAAACTGGACTGAATTCATAAAACTATTAAGTTTAATACAAATGCAAAGTGACCAACTGAACTTTTTATTTCCAGTGCCAACAGATTTTGGGACATGGTCAATGTAAAATTAGTGAAACTGTGAATAAGGAAAACAAAGTCAAACAAAGGACTAATGTAACAAAAAAAACACAGTAAAGGAAATAAAGTGACCATTCATTGAGGAAAAAAATGTTTTATATTTATTTCATGAATTTCTGTATTAATTTATAGAATAGCCTTACTGATTGGCTTAAACATATATTTATTTAATTGCTGAATGAAAAAGGCTAAGTATATAACAGAGATACACATTCAAAACTTCACGAATTCTCCAGCTTTCCACCAAATGTTTTACATAATAAAGCATTGAATGCACCCCCCACCGCCCCACCCTCTTTTCAGTCACATAATACCGACCCTTTTATGTAACTATGTCTATTTTCCACTAATTCCAACCCAAAGATGTTGTTTTACTGACTGTTGAAATATTTCTGAAGCACAACACCAACTGGCCTCATCTAAGACCAACATTTTAGGGTTACATATTACATTTCTTATGTTAATCTGCATAAACAAACAGCCCTACTTTTTTTTTGCAGTGTCAGCCAATCATTGCAAACTTCCAGCAGTGTGGGCTTGTCCTGACTGAGATCTCAACCAAGTTGTCTCTGAAACTGCTAAGGTATTTCCACAGTGCATAGCAAGTAGTGTGAGCCATAATGGGGACTATTTTCCTTCTTATGTTGGTATGTATGACTTTTTTTATTTGTTACTCATTTTTTATTCAAGTACTAAATGAAATCAATTATAACAGTAAAAATTGTCATCATCAATGGAGTGTTTCTTACTTGTAATTTTGAGTCCCAAAAGTTTAGAAATGCAGATGCAAAACCTTCTTGTGAACTTGGCTACACAAGAAGCTTTAGTTCCACCTGTCTCAGATTGACAAAAATCTTTTCTTTACACAGAGGATTTGGCCTGTTCGTTATATTAACTGTATGTCTTCTTTTATGAGATTAGCTGTAACCTTTAAGGGCTTATATCTTTTTAATCTTTAAATTTCTTCATTGCATTATCAAAGCATTTTTCTTGGATCTTTACGTGTAAAACTACAATTAAAAAAGGGATAAGTTGATGCAAACTGACATATTTGCTCTAGGGAGATGCAGAACAGGCGTGGTTTAGGACCTCACTTTCTCTTTTCTATGTAGCTTAAGTTTACTCTCAATTTGCTAGCTTGCCGTGACACACTACAGAGTAGTACCATCAAAGTGTGTTATGAATAAGCATCTCTGTTTTGCAGTACCAGGGGCAAAATAACCAGCCCAGCCCAGTTCTGACTGGTCATTTGCCAAGTATAACATGGGAGCCAAAGTGGGCTTAATGCTTGTTGTTAAGTTTTCATCTGTATTTTATCTGTAGCTGTTAGGGATGCTCTGAAATGAAAATTCTTAGCAGAAACTGAAAATGAGGAAACCAAGGCTGAAAGCCACAAAATGATTACCGCATATGACACCCAATTTACACCAGACCCATCTTTGCAGTGGTTTAGCTCATACCTACGTGGCGTGCCAATTTACACTGGGCACGTACCAGACGTGGATAACAGTACAAAATCAGGAAGTAGCAGAAGGGTTGAGAAAGTACACATGATTTCATTAGTTCACACTTTAACAGCTGTGGATGAAGATGCTGCAGGAAAAAGAAAAATAAAGTCCCCCTTCCTGGTCAATTGGAGAACTTAGAAGTGGTAGGAGAAGGAGCCGGTTTCCCCTCAACCAGAGAGGAGATTTTATTTCTAAGTATCCCAGATGTTTTACACTAGTTCCTTGTCTGACTTCCTGTCTGGCTCTATCGGAACTGCGGGGATTTACGATTGATGCGGTCTGGAAGCGCAGTCCATCAGAAACAGGCCTGACTAGTACCCTGAACGGAGGACCATGACAAGTCGTGTGTGCCTGCGCTGTTAGCCACCGTCATCAAATGTTTCGGCCGTGTTGTTTTGGTGATTTAAATCTTTCGGCCGAAAACCAAAAATGAACTTTTGGGTTATGCCGAATTTTTTGTGCATCACTAGTAGCTGTTATTCACTACGCTTTACTTCCAAGAGGGTCAAGTTAATTTAATCCTCTGCTTTTATAATGCAGATGGTAATGACACGCTTTTATTCAATCTTTATGTTAAGATCAGTAATAGACTTGCAACCAAGTGTGTTTTTGAAGCATTCATAATCCATGGCCCCCATTTAATAATAACAATATCTAAACAAAACTGTTCAGGAACTCTTAAATCATGAACAGTAAATGTGGACAGAAAGGAATATTAAAACACAATTCGGAAATTCACTGAAAACACAAACCACACCAGTTTTATGCTCGTGCCAGAGCTTAGCCCTCCCCAAGAACAGTTTCATTTTAACAGAACTCTTATCAAATGGAAAGAGATTAGGAAGAAAGTAGACAGATAAGGTAAATCAAGTAGAGGACAGGAGAACGCCACCTCCTGATTTTTAAAAAAATGATTTCAGGCACTGGGATTGATCAATTCTTGAATGAGAGTTTGAGACCAGTGGATTTCAGTGCATAACTCTGCATTATTTATTGATTTGTTTCTTAAGATCGTCTGTGTTGTAAATTTATGCTGATGCGACAGTGAAAGTTCTGTCACTATGCCTCCGACTGATCATGTGCCATAGCTACTTGGTCATGGGAATATCCCCTTGGCCCCACCTGGGACCTCCCTTGTCCAGTCACACTTGTATTTCGATAATAGAAAACTAACAACTCAATAAACATCCGATTGACATACAGTAAACAGCCCATGTACTTACTACACTGAACAGAAAAATCCGTGTGATAGCACAGGGCAAGCAAAAAGTCAAACAATACAAGATAATCATTAATCATTTTTAAAATAAGGTAAACAGAGAGAGTGACCAATTCTTTTGATTTCTTTCTTGGCTTGAAAACATTTCTTTGAGAGTGCTGACTGCTGGTGCATTGCTCTGATGATGAGACATGTCCCATGACTGGTGTCTGTTTTCTCTGAGTGATCCTCATTATATATTTAGCATATTTTATATAGATGTTTAAGAAAATTATAAGTTTAATATAACTTCAGTAGCCTATAGCGTTAGATGTCCAAGATTTAATGTTTCAGTCTTTGACCTAGAAAAAGACAGGATCTCCAAAATACTAATGTAATTGAAGGAAGATAAGAATTCAAAAACTTTCTGGTAATCTAGTAATCTCAGTTGCAGTTTGGCAATGAAAAAAAAATGAACACATCAGAACCTGAGGGAGAAAAAGTGGTTATATAGTCCAAATTTCTTCATATGCGTCAGGTGAAGAATTATTTTCGCAAGAGAAAAATCCTTTTTGGACTTTTTAAATGATTTGTGCATACATAATACAGGAAAATTCTCCAACAAATCCTGGTTGTTAACAGAACAAAGAGATGTTCTTTGCTTCTTTGCATACATAACAAAGAAAAGGGTGGGAAAATAAATAGGTTAATTAAAACCAGAGGCTGAACCATGTGCATATTAATACATGAAACCACAATTTTATGAGTGTCGAGGAAGTGTCATGGCATTTTAAATAAAAAGTGAACAAACTGGTTGACAACACCCATGCTGACGGGGGTGTAGGGGTATAAGATATCTCACACAAACAAATGCACATGCACATTTACACACACACATTCTGAAAAGGCCACTTAGCTTGACAGGTTATGTAAAAATATATGCTCCATGAATTATTACGATCTTATTTAAAGAAGCAATTACATGGCAAATATTTCATGAACGACATATTGGAAAAGATATATCAAAATTCTCATGCAGAGTAATCTCTATAGTTATAGATAGGTAACTGTAGAATCTTAATTAGAAAATGTAATATGCTAAAGGCAAAATTAAATATGAAATCACTTGTATAATGACCGTTAATGAAATTTGATTTTGCACATGTTTCTACTTTAGTTTAAAATGAACTATCTGCTGCATGTCTTTGTAATATCTCTTACTGTATCTCATTTCCTAAAGCCTCTCCACAACTCTGTCTTAGTGAGAAAACAATCTAATGTCCACCATGTAAACATTGTGCCCCACATTCTTTATCAGTAAACATGGGATTTGAAGTGCTAGAATTTTGTCTTTTTTGTTTGTGGGTTTGTGGATTTGAAAATCTACAATATTACAATTCTCATTTTTTCCACTAAAAGCACTGTGTAAATAAGTGAAGAACTCCTCTGAATGACCTTCTGTCAGTCCAATCTGGAACAAAACATAGACGTGATTTATATATACCTACTGTAATTCTCTCTATCTATACATCAATAGTTTGATCGTACAGAAATTGGAAAAGAATAAAGTCAAGTCCACATGAACCAAAGTCAAAGTGTCATGGAGCCACTTTTATTAAATTTCCGCTTCATGGTGTTAACATGGAGACAAAAAATAGTATTGTGCACAAAACTGTTTCTGTTATTTTCTGTTAAGCACCCAGAGATCTACCTGGACAGGTTAGACAAATCTGACTGTTTTGTGCATTTAAGCTTCATTCCCACATTTGTGGAAAAAAAGCACTAACTTTTTGGGGAAAATCTGACTAGACAATCAAATCTAGATGATTAACATCAGGAACTGAATCAGATGCATAGCTGGTTAATAGGCCTCTGCAGAGCTGAATGACATGTGCATGAGCACATTTAGCCATTAGATTGATGTGTTTTGGGGAAGGGATTCATTTAAAAGTTGCAGGATAGAAACTCTCCAGACTGGACTTGGGCACTGCTAAATTATATTCTTAACTGGTTCTTCCTGACCTCGCTCTCTCTCCTCTCCTTCTTTTTCCATTTCTCCCTCTTTGAACTGATAATTATACACAAATACATTGTATTCAACAAGATGAAAAATTACATAAATTTGAAAAATACTATTAAGAATTACTGTCACTAATAAAGTCATCTCAAAACATCAAAAAATATGTTATATATATCATAAGAGATATAAACAGTTATCCTGGTGGAAGCCAATTACTTTCATCATTATTGCATATCAGCCACCAAGGACGCTAGTCTCTCTGTGCAGAGACGCTTGAGCCTGAAGCTTGTTAGATCTAACCACTCCACGAGAAGCGAGAAATTTCTTCTTGTTCTTAAGGCTGCAAGAGAAAGAAAAAAGTTCTTTTTCGGCGGCATCGAATACTCCACGAGAAAGTGTGCACGACGGGGCAGGGGTTACTGAGGGTGGCTCGTCTGTGTCTCTGTGTGCAATGAGCCGGTTGACCCGGTTATTACTCATTTTACATGAAAATTGGTCGGTGACACTGCAAGATCGCGCAGGTGTATGCATGTCTTTATTTACCAAGTGCTGGAAACGTTTTGGTACTTTCTCGCCACCTCAGTCAGCTTAATTAAAGCTGTTCATTCATCCTCATTACAGCATGAAGTGAAGTCACTAAGTTCCCCTTCGTGCTTTTATGTGTTATCTACACGCTTCCCTCACATGTCCCACCAATCACACAACACTTTTCTGACCCCCTTGAGAAAAAAAGTTCAGCCAGCTTGATGTGTCAAGAAGTGCCCTCACTCCGGCTAGAACAAAAAGACGTTATTTTGTTCTCCCACAAGAACAAAGTTCTTGCTTTTCGTGGAGTATGTAGAGGCCTTTAGTTGGGAAAGGCCGGATGGGCAGGGTCAAACTATTTTTGAGTAGGGCAGGGGGTTTTATGCTGAGAGGAGCAGCTGCAGACACAGAGAGAAACAAAGAAACGGACATGGCTCCCCCAGCCGTTCTACTGTGGCAGACTTTCATTTTAAAGTACTGATACCCACTGTATCGTGGAAAAAACCTCCCGGTACTCTGAGGGGTAAAATTAAAAAGTGTCAGACTGCTGGCCCACTTAAAGCACTGCTTTTACATAAAATAAACAGAGCAATACTGAAAATTATTTAATAAAATTGGTCAAGTTCTTTTTGCAATCATTTTAAAGATCTACATGTTATAATCGAAACCTCAAGCTGCTTATGTGAAAGTGCCTCGCAGAATAACCTGACAGTTAGTCCACCCATCCCCCAGGCACTTTCAGTTGGATATATTTACTTCCCTCCATCTCACAAAAACCCTTGAAGCATAAACGGACTAATGAGTCTTTTTAATGTGACAGTTGCAAAATAACAGGAATGGTGAGAAAGCCAGTTGGCAAAATGTGCAGGTAAAGATACAAAAAGAAAAGAAAAGAAAAATGTCTTAAAACTAATGTTAAAAAAAGCATGAATATTTTTTTAGTTTAGAAATATATACATTTTTTGCCATTTTTATTTCTGTTATATGTAGGTTTCATTATCCACCCTGGGAGAGTGTCACGGGGGCAAGCCAAACGGTCGTGGTAAACAGGTAAATGTTTTCTTTTCTTTTTAAAAAAAAAACTGTGACCGTTTTCTTTTAACAGAAATATTTAACAGTCATGTATTTGATCCACATTGGGGCTTCATCAGGATCTCTTGGTCCGCACCAAAAGAAGATGGGTCCTGTCTACAATTGAACTAGAAGAGGAAATGGATGTGCACTATCCATATATAATTTCCCAGGTAAACAAATGATCTCATGAACGATATAACCGATCAGAATGCTGCAGTCTCTCACTGTTTTCTCAAAAAAAAAAGTCAAAACTAAAAGCTCTATTATATGTGTTTATTTCTGTAGATGTTCAATGACCAGACAGAAGGGAAACAAATTGCATTTCAAATAAGTGGAGAAGGTGTTGAGGAGGGATTGTTCTCCATGAATGAGACAAACGGAATCGTTTTCTTACACAGACCTGTCGACAGAGAGAAGAAGGCAATGTACCATGTGAGCTAAGATGGAACTGGTGGTTTCTGGAAATGAATACATTATTTGAAAACAGAGAAAATATTTTCTTACCTAAGTATTTCTGCCATAGATCAAGTTTGACATCTGGGACTTAAACACCAATAAGAAACTAGACAAGGATCTGTCTTTTGATGTGGACGTACAGGATATAAATGACAACGCACCTGAATTCATCAAACCTATGAAAATGACTAGTGTGAAGGAAAACACAGAGGAAGGTGAGGATACTTTTTTTTAATAATAGGTAAATACTTATCTGCTTAAACTGTCATTTGTATCAAAAATGTCTAAATAATAGCTGCTATCAGATATTAAATAAACCCCATGAGGTCAAGACTCTATAACCAAGATGGTTGCCTACAATAATCAATATTTATCTTTATTTTCCTTTTCCTGATCTCCTCCTCTTCTCGAAGGGTACCTGCCAGTGTCACTGGAGGCCAGAGACATTGACCAGAAAGGGACAGATAATTCTAACATCACCTTCAGTGTGAAATCACAGACACCCGAAGAGCCAAAGATTGAGGCACATCAGCTGGATGACAGAATAGTCAGACTCAGAGTTAAAGGGTGCTTTGATTATGATGTAAGATTTTTTTCATCTTTTTACCATCTAAACCAAATGGTCCAACATTATGATCTTTCTTTTCATTTAAAAAGTAATCATTTGTATATTTCAGAAAGCAAAGCAGTATAAAGTTACTGTTGAGGCAAAAGACCACGGACAACCACAGCTTTCCTCCACTACTGTTGTTACGCTCAATATCAATGATACAAACAGTCACCCGCCAGTGTTCAAGAAGAGAAAGGCAAGGACCTACACCAGTTGCATTATTCAGTCGGCTTTGCAAAGTCATGTACCATGTTTCTGACTTTTCGGCTCCTTTAGTATGAAGCTGAGGCTTGGGAAATGAAAACACATCAAAATCTTTTGAGATTTGGGGTAGAGGACAAAGACACCCCTAACACCGATGGCTGGCGAGCCAAGTACGACTTCATCAGCGGCAATGAGGAAAAAATCTTCAAAATTGACATTGTCAAAGAAACAAATGAGGGTATTCTGAGTATTGTCAAGGTAACTGCTTTTCACACTTCAGTTTAAGTGTGAACAAACAGCATTTGCACTTGTAGGCTGGTTATCTGAACTTGTATTTTTTTTTTTCTGTTAACAGGAGAAGAATTATGAGATAACCACTTTGGTCAATTTGACGATTGGAGTGGAGAATATCCAGCCCTTATGTGTTTGCAAAGATCAGAAATTAACTTGTGATGCAAGTGCACTTCCACCTCCAGACTCAGTAATTGTTACAGTAAAAATGATTGATACAAATGATCCACCAGAGTTTGCAACAAGTACAACTGATACTTACCTGAAGGAAGAAACAGAGCCAGGAGGGGTGGTGTTTACTCCAACAGTTAAAGATGTTGATTCTACAGCCATCAGGTATGTGTTTTCTCTATGCTGTCTGTGCACTGAGCTTTAGTACCTTCATCGAGGAGGAAAGAAGCTCAGCTTGTTTTTGTGTTAGTACGCTTGCACAATAACACAGAACAATCTCTATATCACGCATGCCTCTTGGACTAAATACCTGCTTCAAGGAGGCTCCATTTACAAAAAAAAGTCTGAAATAACTTTTCCAGGGGTAGAGCATGAATAAACTTAGAAGTAATAGAACACAGTTTTATATTAGGTCTTTCAAAATGTTTTTTTAAAATAAATATAAAAGTGAATATATAATTTTCATGCCTTGGATATATTTAGTTTTATATCAACATGTAAAAAAAAAGCATTTTTGGTGGAATATTGTTCGGTAGCCCAATGTGCATTTCAATTCTTCTTCATAATAAATTAGATTTCTTTTGATTGTTTTGCATGAAGTTCTGATTTCTCCAATTGTGTTTAGGTTTGAGCTAATTGAAGATCCAGCTGACTGGGTATCAATTGATGAAAAAACAGGACAAATTACATCAACTAAGAAGATGGACAGGGAGTCTCCCTTAGTTGATGCAAACAATGTTTACAAAATTGTTATTGCTGCCATAGACAATGGTATAAAAAGTTCTAAAAAATACTGTACCAACAACCATTCCGATAACTTGTCGATGAATTTGACTAAAGTTCCTAGTGTTGGGTTTTCCTAGGGGAACCTCCAGGCAAAAGTACGTGCACCATCAACATCCACCTTAAGGATATCAATGACAACGTTCCCACACTGGTCAACAATAGCCTCATAATGTGTGGAAACAAGGAAAACAAAGTAATGGTGTCTGCCCAGGACCCTGATGGTGATCCTTTCAGTGGGCCTTTCTCCTTCTCCTTGGACGATGACGGAACTCTGAAACAGATCTGGAAACTAGACCCTGCCTATGGTTAGTGCATATTCATAAATACTCATCACTTAAACAAATGACAAATAGTTCATAGTCATAGACTTCTTTTTATATCTTACACCAGGTCAACAAGGTGGCCTGGTGATGCTGAAATTGCTTCCCTTTGGTAACTACTCAGTACCACTGCGGATTCGGGACCAACAGAGCATGATCTCATATGAGACTGTGGACGTGGTTTTGTGTGAATGTGAAGAAGGTGATGTTTGTCGGGACAAATTGCCACTTTCATCTAGCCTTGGAAACGCAGCCATTGGACTGATTATCGCTGGACTGCTTTTACTTTTGAGTGAGTATGTGAAACATGAACACACACGCATCATTTGAACAGAAGTTAATTAAAGAGCATGATTCTAATGATTTAGTTACAAGTGAATATGTATCAAATCCAATACTTCCATTATAACAATTTGATCTGTTCGAAAAATTATTTAAAAAAAATAGTTCAACATAGCAAGTTTTAAAATTACATAATACTTTAAGAACGCCCCTTTTCAAAATAACGCATAATAAAGCACCAACAACAGCTGACAACGCGGAACATTCAACAGCTCAGGTGGTTCCACATATTTCAGAAACTACCACTAAGTGGCAGCAAAATACTAAAAGAGAGGGAGATGCATTTACAGGAGGAGTTGTGAGAAACAGTAGAGTATGTCCCAACCTCCACAAGGCTTCACGTTTAACCTGTTGCCCCCTGTGGGCAAAACGTGACAAGCCTTCCAAATACTTACACATGTACGCTACTAAAATGTTGGAAAACTAAGATTCTTGAAATATGAATGATGAATGTTATTCCATCCGATAACTGTAGATTTAGGAAACACTTTATTTCTGACCTGTTGCCAATTAAATTTATCTTTGAAGCCACAATTTACTCCAGTAGCAGATGTTACCGAAACAAAAACGTTCTGTTCCATCAGGAGTCAGTAAAAGTAATCCAGGAAAATAGTTCAACCACTACAAGTCTTTTATCCATAAAAACCCATTTTAGGCTCAAATTAAAGGATGTTAAGGGGTTAATTTCATGAAGAGAGAAAGTGAAACGGGGGTTGCCTAAGACTGAAGACAAGATTATAAACAAGTCTAAGGAGGGTTGGTGCAACATACTTTTCTTCAGAAATCTGACAGTCAAGCAAGTGAAGTTGATAGGTTGGGTGACATGCCTTCACACACGTCCAGGTAGTAGTCAGGTAGACAGAGAGAGTGTGAGTGTGTGAGTGCGCATGTGTGTGTGCGCATGTGTGTGTGCGTGTGTGTGTGTGCTTAGACTAACTGGGATGGTTTCTTGTGAAGGATTTGAAAAATTTCCTGCCATTGATTTGTTGACAATGGTGGCGGAAAACAGTGTGACTGAAAGAAGCATTCAATCTGAATCTGCACAAAGCCACTTTCTTGAGTTAAAAGGAAATATTTAGCGAGTAAATGTAAACCGCGCTATAGAAGTTTCATATAAAAAGATGGATTTTTTTTAAAAGAAGGAAAATCTTTACCATGATTATAGATTGCAATTAACTGAAACCACTCTAAGACATTTGACGATGATGGATAATAAAAAATAGGGAATATAATGAAATTTAAGTCAAAGGGGCAATTAAAGTCACATGCAATTAAAGTGACAACATGTAAATTCTATTTCTCTGTCTGTATGTTTTCGCAGTATTCATTCTTGTTCTGAAATGTGACAATGTAAAGAAGACATTTGAGTACTTGGAGAAAGATGAGGGCAACCAAACACTTATCAAGTACAACCAAGAAGGAGGAGGTGCTGAATGCAAGGTGGGCTGGTTGTAACGTCATAGTATTGTAATAGTTCTGGTGTTCTGGGAGTTCTGGTATAGGTTGGCTGTGCTGTGGGGCTGGGACGCAAGGGGGCGCAGTCTGTTAGGTGGAGGGGTTACACAGAGACGGACAAGA
>JAVQJG010184360.1:0-13345 GCA_036024015.1 Craterocephalus amniculus | reverse complement strand
CTGGGTTTTCTCTGCCTGGTCGATGCTGCTACGTCAGAGCCGCGTCGCTCTGATTGGTTAACGCCCCGCGTCAAACTGCAAAAGTTCAACATTTCCAACTCCGGCGTCGGACGCGCTTAACGCGCGTTTCGCGCGTTGAAAGCTCAAACGCCCAAAACGCACAGCGCCTGAAGCGCGAAAAGCGCCAAGACGCGCAGCGTGTAACGCGCTTCCAGCGCCGCTGCGTCCGCCAACGCGCGTAGGCCATTGACTTTGCATGTAAACCTGACGCCCTTGACGCCCAAAAAGCGTTTGGTCTGAACGCAGCGTTAGACTCAGCACGTTATCACCTCCTATATTACGTGTAGAATTCCCACCAAGCACATAGATTTGTACAGTTTTGTACTACCTGAAGTGAAGGATATGTTAGAGGTAAGAACTACACGCCTTTAGTAGAAAAATGGGGCGAAAGCCATCTTCCATAACGAAAAGGCACAGAACTTGCGACAAACACTGTTTGATTATCTGTGATAATGACCAAAGCAAACTCAAGTGTAGATTGATTGATTAGTTTTATCGCTGGCAAACATGTAAATATAAATATTGATGTCCAGGAAGTGATCAGTTCTGTTTCATGTTAAAGTTAAATAATATGCCATTGTTAGCTTATCTAAGCTGCAGGTCAGTACTGTACCTCAGAGTTTTTAGTTTACAGTTTGGACTCTGGAGTCCATCAGACAGCTGCTTCATTCCTGAATCCTGCAGATTGTTGTTGTTCAGGTCAAGTTCCCTCAGACAGGAGGAATGGGACTTGAGGACTGATGATAAAGCTTCAATGCTTCTCTCTGAGACGTTATAGATGCTGATGCTGTGGAAACAAAATAATAGAAACATCTCTCTGCCTTCCCTTTCTGTCTGTGTATTATAAAAATTCAATCCAATGATCTTTGTACTTACAAAGCTTTGCGGGAGGCTTTGACCACTGGCAGCAGCCTCAGAAGAGCCTCCTCTGAAGAAGAGTATTTCTTCAGATCAAACACATCCAGATCTTCTTCTGAGGACAGTAAGATGAAGACCAGCGCTGACCACTGAGCAGGAGACAAGCTTTCTGTTTGGAGGGATCCTGATGTAAGGGACTGTTGGATCTCCTCCACCAGAGAATGATCATTCAGTTCATTCAAACAGTGGAACAGGTTGCGGCTTTTCTCCACAGACACCTTCTCATTCATTTTTTTCTTGATGTATTGGATTATTTCCTCTCTGGTCTGCGGGCTACTTTCTGTCTTTTTTAGCAGGCCCTGTAGGAGACTCTGATTTTTCTTCAGTGAAAGACACAGGAGGAAGCGGAGGAACAAGTCCAGGTGGCCATTTGGTCTCTGTAATGCTTCTCTTATGCCGCTCTGATAGAAGTGTGTCTCTGTACATCCTTTGGTTTCAGATTCCTGGGATGTTTGAGTTTTTACCAGACAGTAAGATAAATTATATGTTATTGCACAAGTCCGGTGAATGAGTCCGTATAGTTTGGATACGGGAGCACCCCTGGATGAGCAGGCTGATGGATGGATGGATGGAACATCTAAATTAATTTTCAGTATTGAAAAGATTAAATATATAAGTACAGCAAGAAAAATGTGGAAAAATGACTGGAAGAAAATAAAATACAATTCAATATCAAATAAATGTATAACAGTATGTAGAGATTAATAATAAATGTATAAAAAATCTTAAATCAAATAAATAAATAAACTGGATATAAAGAAATTAAATACACAAAGGACAGAAGTAGTTTGATACAAATTTGAGACACCAGGCATTAAGGGGTTAAGAAATCATACAGATATAGTATAATAGCAAATTGCCAAAAACTGTTACTTGGTTAACAAACATGTGTTTTTGGTAGTTTTCACCCAAACCTAGCGGCAGAGCTGACTCAGGCCGTTTTAGCTCACAAATTTTTACTAGAATTTATTACTTACATTTGCTCCACTAAATTGCATAGCAGACACATAAAGGGTAAACAGCCGGATTGTCACGTTTAGTGACCAAGTATTTGGTTGCTGTTTTGCAGTTTACTTTAATCTTATCTCTTTTTTCTTTTTGTTTTGGTTTTGTTTTTGTAAATGTTCTAAATGGTTATTAATTTTTCAACTTGTCCTGCCGAGCATCAGACACGTGGGAGAATCTTAAAATCAATGCTAAAACTAACAGAAAACCAATGCAGTGGCTTTAAAACCCGGTCCTGGTCAGGACTCTGTAGAGGTGCAATGTTTTTTCTTGAGAGACCAGAAAGGAGAGCATTACAGTTATCAGCACTCCCAATAAATAAAAGCATGAACCAAGCGTCTCTGTTCTGGCTTGAGACAGAAACTGTCAGACTCTTGCGATATTCTGGAGATGATACAAACCAGTTACATTTCTAATATGTTGCTCAAATCTAAGGCTAGAGTCAAAGGTAACCCCCAGAGTTTTTTACTGCAGTAGAGGGGGTAAATGTGCACATAGTTTCTCTCCCGACTTTCCATTTTTTAATACTTAGAAACACAATTAATCAAAGGCTCTGGGTCACCTGGAGACAGAAATATAAAGCTGGGTGTCATCAGCATGACTGTATCTACTCATTATTTATTGCAGCCCACCTGTTCTATAGTAAATCTAATTTAAGTCTATTTTCTCAATTTAGGATGAATAAAGTAAAAAAAAAACATCATTATGAGTTTTTGAAGTTTTGCTGGGGGATTATTTGTTTGTAAAATGCACTACACTGTGTTTAATATAAAATAGTATCTGTCAAATTAAATGTGGTAAAGCTGCTTCCAAACTGTTTTAGAGCGGAAATATTAAGACAAACATTTAGTAAATACTATTCATCAAAAAGAGGATTCTTTTTAATAATTCTTTGACAGGTTAAAGATGAGCCTTTCCTTTAATATAACTCCCATTACATGAAAGGAGACGACTTCCTACAAGTCCTTCAAAGTACCACCGATTTATCAATACTGAAAGTCAAGCTCACTTCACCGTTCCTCAAACCTTCGCTCCAAAACTTTCCTAGATTACCAGACTTTTGACTCGCCTTGCAGTTAAAACCAACATCCTGTCTTACATCCACTGCGAGGCCTTAAAATATAATGGATTTTATGGAAGTGAAAATTCACCTCACCCTGCTCTATAATCGAAAGAAATTGTTCCAAAACCCCATCAAGCATCAGAACAATTGCCATCTTTTTTATCCAGCTAATAAAGGAATTATGAGCAACTTTGCAATTACTTTATGTGGATTAAAATGGGCAGAGTTACGAAATCACACCAGAGTGATGGAGGTTTGAGACTGTGGGAAGATTGCTTCCATCTGATCTTGTGACTGTATGCAACAGCCTGTGGGAGAATATTTGAAAGATGACACAGTTTTTGAACCTGATTTACTGTAGCAAGAAAAATGTACAGTTAAATGCCAACCGTTGTCACCTGAAATCACAGACAGCACCTTAAAGTCATGGTAGCTGGAGATGTGTAGGCTCTGACATGTACAGATTACTCAACAGGAAGTTGGGTGTGTTGATGCGGGTGGCAACCGTGAAAATATTCCCACCCACACGAGGTAAGCTATGTGGCCGTCCTCACGTTCAGTGATCTTACCGTTCACCTAGTTGCCTGCATCAAACACAATTAGCGCCTTTTCCTCTCTGATCTTGTCCCGCATCAATAAATCAAGCTGGTAATCGTGGCTTCAGACGCTTTGATTAGCAGACCTGTATCCCTTTTCGAGCATCATCAACACGCCAAAGGAACATAATGTTGATATCTGTGGTGAGACAGGCAGCTTTGTTTACATGTGGACCGCGCGTCGACGTCAGCATCCTCGGTCCATGCGGTGTGCAGCCAGGATGCGAGCGCTCTGAAAGGGGGAAGCACCGTCTTCACCCTCGAGTATTTACGTCCTGACCTACATGCATGAACTTAGCTCATGACAGGCGACGCTGTATGTCGCAGCGATGTGCGTGCGTGTGTGACGGTTGGTCCTCAACTGCAGCAACCAAAGAAGAGAGAGAGGGGAGGGGGGGTGGACAGGAACAGGAACAGGAAGCGTCAAGAGTGAGTGTCTCAACAAACTAAAAACATCAACCCCTGAAAACGAGGCTGGAGCTTAATGAGAGCAACAACACAGTGCTTTTCCATGTTGCTGCTTGTTTACGCTGCTTGTTTTGCAGAACCCCCCCCAGCCATGTGTGAAAGCTCATTGCATTATTATTGTAAGGGTTTAAAGTTTGGGAGCATTTATAACTTTATATCATCTAGTTCACTGGCTCCCAGACCCAAACAAGATGACATTTATTAGTGCTGGTCACCCTCCTTTCCATGATGAAACGTTCTTAATCATATATCAGATGAGTCATCCTGCAAGATCCTCTTAATATAAGGCTTAAAGACTGTCTGTCTTCAAAAATAAGTAAGATTAATGCGGGTATATGCATTAATGTGTTAAACTATCAAGGTGTTAAATTTAGATTTATCTCTTACTGAGTAGTTTAATTATGACAACCATGATAAAAATCCTAAATTTATTTGATAAATATAGGTTTTATATGTTTCACAGCCATCTGGCGACCCCCTAAAATGACCCCGTGACCCACATGTGTGTCCTGACCCACAGTTTGGGAACCACCGATCTAATTAACTGGTTCCCAAACTTTTTGAGACGCAACCCCCAAGATGACATATATTGCTGTTGGTGATCCTCCCCTCTGCCATGAATACAAGTAAGTATATATCAGACGGGCCGTCCTGCAGGGACCTCTAAATATAAGGCTTGAAAACAGTCTGTCTTCATAAATAAGGAGGATTATTTAAGGATCTGTGCAGTAATGTGCTAAAAAATCCAGGTGTTAAATCAATAGTTTGATTTTGGCAGCCATGATAAAAATCCAAATTTTATTTGATAAACATAGGTTTTACATTTTTTCAAAATGATCTCGCGACACACATTTGGGTCCCGACCCATAGTTTGGAAACCACTCATTTGGTCAACTGGCCAAGCTTTATTTTTCCCCGCATGCATGCAACATTCCCTCAGTCTTGACATTCCTCTGCACACGGACGAGCTCGTAGACTCAGAAAGCTTCTTATCAGTCGCTTCTTATCGGGAAGCGATAAACCAAAAAGTCTGGTTTAATCCTGAAAGAAATAAAACAGCACATTAAAACATGAAGGTTAAAATAAAGATTAAATAAGCTGGTTGACAGCCGAGTCTCATCTGCGGACTTTTTAAAACTGTTGAAACACAGAGGGCATGAAGAGACAGGGTGCACCTGACGGCATGCCAGCAAACTTCAATTCCCTGAGTTTCCATTGTACAGCACTGCGCCGTGTGTTGAGTCAGAGTTTGCAGAGTCACACTTGGAAAGGCCTGACTCTCCTCGTTTTCAGGAATTTCCTGATCCCTGAAGGCCTCCCTGTGAAAATCATCTGCAGGCTACTAAAGAGACTTACAGGCAATGATGGTCCCACCCGCCCACTCACAACACACTGGGCCAGCCATTGGGAAGTTCCAGGTTAATAACTAAACTGAGGACACATGCTGAAGGAGTTAGGAGGGCAGGGCAGATGTCCTTTTTATTTTTTTTCTCGGCCTACTATGAATGTGGACTCAGCACTGTGTGTAAAGTCTGAGTTAAGAGCCGGAGTAGAGTAACTCAAAGTGCACTTAGGAACTTCATTCAAGACTTTTCCAAAACGTCACATTTAAAGTGTGACAAACACTCGAATGTGTAGGCCTTCTAGATGACATACATAGATTCAAACATTAGAAATCTCACATTTACAATCCTTAAATGCTCATATTTACAAAATGACAATCGTTTTGTTTTGTTATTTTAACCACAAGCCACATGAATCATGACATCTCCGTCACTCCAGAAGTTTCAGTAGAAACAACTGCGGCTTTGAAGTGACTTCCGGCTGCTGGTCACACCTTGATTGTAGTTTTCACCAGCATGTTCTGTCTTGCTGGCTGGCTTGACGTCAGCAGAGCGTTTGCTGGGAGTGCTATTACTCACTCTGCTTAAGCTACATTCTTGTACAGCACGTACCAGTGCCTCCTTCTTATTTCCCAAACAGGAAGTTCTAGCCAAGACTCTTGCCAAATCATCTGCATTACACCCGTGCGGTGGAGTTTTTCTGTTTTGTCAAGCAATGCATGTGTCTCTAGACATGTTCATCCTTCTTTTTAGAGCTCACTGACCCCAAAGTGTTACTGTAGGTCTTTGAAATGGGCATAAATTCACCAGTTTGGACAGCAAACTTAAATGTTTATTTTAAGAACTTTAGGGGGGGAGGGAGTGTTGGATGGTAACAGTTGTTTTAAGAGTAGCCAGAATAAATATTGGATCTTAAAGTCCAGATTTAGAGAGTGAGGGGCATTTCCAGCAGTATGGATTTTTAACAAAAAGAGACATGTTAGACTCGCAGCTTTAAATCTGAAAGTAAAGCATGTTAAGCTGATATAGATAATATTGGCAACTTGTTTTCTTATAAACAAAACAACTGGTGTATGAAGCCAGGTAGAATGGAGAAAACAGGAAGGAGTGGGCCGCTACAGACTGCCTCATATCGCTCTGAAGACCCACAGAGCCACCTTGTGGCCATTTGTGAACATTACACCCCGCTTCTAAATGGGAATTCTCCCATAAACCCAGTAAAACAAGTTCTCACACTCTTAATTAGATCCAAAAAGAAAATGCAAAGTGCCGTTACTGAATTGCTTCAGCTGGAAACTCATAAATATGTAGTTATTTGAACAACCTCCTTGACGTGGAAATTATCTTATCTCAAAAGGTAAATCTAGTCAGAAACCAGTTTGACACACTCACGACCTGCCTGCATGGATTTGTTTGCCATCCCCACCCTTTTGTCCTCTGATAACACTCTTTTTTTAGGCTTCAGTGTCCTCTAACACAGCCGTAATCTTGCCTCAAAGATATATATTTTACAAACAAAAATCTAAAATCAGCTTAAACAGGACTTATCAATGGAACATATACGTAAATATCTGCTTTAAGATCAAACATCCGGATACACTCAAGTTGTAGAAACCACTCATTTGATAAAGATATTTAGTGGTAAAGAATACATTTTCCTGTCACGTCTAAGATAAGGGTCTCGGACATGTATGGCTGATCCGATTAGATAAAAATACCATTAAGATTTTCAGGAAAACCCAAAGAATTAGAGACTCGAGTTTGTTCTATAAACCAGAAGAAAACAGACAATTTTTTTTCTTTATTTAAAAAGGAAAACAATGTAAATTTAAAAAAGAAAAAAAAAAAAACATCTTTTCAAGCTCAGCATGAATATAGAAAACAGGAAAACCTGGTGCAATCGCTGCACACGTGCTGAGAGTTCATCTGTTACAAGAGCAGAAAAAACTCAGCACACTTAAACCTGATTTGAAATATATATATTTATATGTAAATTCAATAAGGGTCGTGTCCCCGGAGAGGACATTCATACATTCTAAAGTAAGGTACAGCTGTCGGACAAAGCCGCGAACTTCGCCGTGTCCCAAAGGTAAACGAGTGGTAGCAGCTCAACTAATCTCTTAGGATAAACCTGCTGATTCACAACTGCATGCTAAAAACAAAGAAACAACAATCATACAAAACAACACTACCAGTTCAGGGCCACACCAGGGTGTACTGGATAATCACTACAGTGTATCGTTTGCATCCCTGTGCTGGTGTTCGATTTTACCTTTTTTTTTGGTTTGTTCAAAATCCCTGCTCAGACCGAGTCTTGTAAAGGGTGACACACTTGGATCCTTTTTATTTATTTATTTATTTTATTGCTGGCAAAGAGTTTGGTGTAAGCTACTTTGTGTCTCGGATCATTTCTGCTGGCACTCGGGTTCATGACTGCCAGAAAACCGAACACCTTCCGCTTGCTGTACGGCAAGTAAAGCGTAGACATTTCATCTACTCTTAGGACAGGAGCTGAAGTGTTTGAGGAGACGTGTTGGCGCCTCCCTGCACCGTGTCGTTTCACGTGTTCACCGTCGAGCTACCCAGGCCACCCACTCTACGTCTTACATGTTCAATTAATATATTTCTCGCTGAACAGAATCAGCTCATGTACAAGTAGATAAGGAAATGTACTGATAGGTATGCGTGTTTTAGTCTATGTGCCCAACCGGCCAAATGCAGGGCAGGAGCGGGGACCGATAAACGGTTCAGTCCGCGCTCCTGCTTTGCATTTAGTGGACACGTAGTCACTTCCATCCCAGCTTACTGCTGGGTTGAAGATCCCACCCCCCATATAACAAAGGTTCTCCCTTAACAGCATGTTTGCAGACCAGCTGGTCCAAAAAAAACAAAAAAAAAACAAAGAAAAACAAACAAAAATAAAAATCAGCCCCCATAATTTTTCTGATTCAAATTAAGATAATGTGAAATTCTGATGGACAGAAGTTTAAGATATAAAAAATAAAGAAAAGAAAAAAAAAACACATTCAGGTGTCATTTTGGTAAATAATAAAGGGTAAACATCTAAGATGGGAAGCGAGGACTTCCATCCTGGTTCGCAGACCAATGCGAACCCTTTCCTTTACAGACTGATGTGCCTTTTAACGTCGAGTCTCTGTTCAAGTCAGCACAAATATTTGGGATGTGGCACCTGAAAAACTGAGGCCCTGAGCATCCAAAATGGCGTATGGAAAGAATGTTTGGGTGGGTTACGAGAGGCGTCCGACCGCCCCTCACACTGCATTCATAAAATCAACACGGGCGAACCTGATTCTGCTGAACGACTGACAATCCGCTCACTCACAGAAGCGGGCTGGTTGGCCCACCGAGTCCACTTTGCAACGTCAGCGGGGAGACAGGAAACAAAAGGAAGGAAGAGGAAGGAACATCAGTGGAAACAGGCTCTATAACAGACGTAAGCGCTGAGAGCCAGCGCCGTGCACAGGCACACGTTGGTTAGGAGGGGGGACCAGGTCCCCGGCACAGGGGAGCTCTCCTTTGGCTGATCCGCCGCCTCGGGCAGCTTCAGCTCCTCCTGCTGCTGCTGGGGTTTGTTTGGAGCTTCGGAGGTAAGATCTTGGATTCCCACTTTTCCATCCAGCTGATCGGCACCGTCGGGTGGAGGCTGAGCAGCGAGGTTCCTCTTTCGCAGCTCGGTGTCCTGTGAGGACCTGAAAGAGTAAACGGTGCCAGAATAAAGAAGAGCAAAGTGTCTTAGAGGCTGTCTGGTTTGCTTCACAGAGCAGGAGAGTTACAGCTGAAGTTCGGCCTCACAGACGTCTCTGAGCTGTACGACATGTCAGAGGTGATGGACATGATCACAACCGGATAGACAATGGCTACGGATATTAAATAATTCATAATTAAAATCTTCTGCTTTGGGTTTACATGGAAATATTAATTCCAAATAGATTTACATGGGAAACACGTTTTCTTAATTCTGCTTTAAAGCCAGGGATTGGGAAGTGACCGGAAGTTAAAAACTGCTTTGCTTCTTTTTAACAACATGAGAAAACGTCAAAATAAGAAGCATTTTCGCTTAATTTCTTATCTGGTTATGAAGCAGCAACTAGTCGTTGCATGCTACGTCACTTTCAGCTGAACAGACGCAGTCTGAGCACGTTTGCTTCGGACGGGAAGCGCGGAGGGAAGATGAGGGAACGAGGGGAATGAAGGTTTACATGATAGAAAATGAGAGAGAAATTATCTGATTCAAAATTAAAAATGGAATAAACCAGCCTCTTAATTCATAATCAATTTTAATTCGGAATTAACATTTGCATCAGGAATGTTTACGTGGTCATTTTTCACTTTTTAAAGTGAAATCAACTAAAATTTCGAATTAAAGGGGAATTAAAACTCATGTAAACGTGGTAGTCTTGCTGAGTTGGCTCAGGTGGGGGAAATGGATCTTTTACCAAATTTAGCCACAGCTGCTCTTTATATCAAAAACACTTCTGCTGCTTTACATTTGAACTCAGATTTCTGACTTCCAGTTAGGAAGTTTTATCTGGAACGGCCGCTTTGGTCGGATTTCCACCTCAGAAAGTCGACTTGCAGTGTGGAAGCACCTGTATTACCAATTTTATTTTCACTTATGACTCATTTTTGATGCATTAAAAGAGTAGAATAGTGTGGTTTTATGTAAATGTACAGTAGAGGGATGCTGCTGTGGTGGAAATTCACATTTTCCATAAACGACAACACCGGCTGTCAGAAGCGGCGGGAGCCAAAAACGGCAAAAGGCAAATGCTTCCTTAATCGTTCACATTTTTTCCAACAGTCTGCCGTTGGTGTAAAATGATAATTCCTGCATAGAAACAGCTTTTGCCGCTCTGTTTCAGTCGCTGTGCCTCTTTAAAACGGCAATCGCCCCTAAGAAATGGCTTTGGTGTGGATGCTGTCGTCTTTTTTTGTCCAAGTTGAGAACTTTAACTCGGGCGTGACGTCACTCCCAGTTCATAGCTAAATGGCACCATAAACCCAGGTTTGCGCTGAAACTGGATGCATATAACAGCATTGGGTTAAAGATGTGCTACCAGTGAAGATGCCTGACTGGCATCTCAGAAAAGAGACCGAGCCGACCGTTAATCTGATTACAGGCGAGAGCAAGAATGGCGTGTCTTAAATAAGCAACAGAAACATGTAGTTTTAGAGCCAGTTTAGGTAAAGAAGCCTTCACACTGGCACAGTTTGGCTTCCATGTGTAGTCCGATCCGTTATTCAGTCTGAGAGCTGATACAACACGACAAGGTTGAGGCGGTTTGGTCCGTTTGAGTAAAGTTCAGTGTGAAAGCAAAACAAAATGTACGAAGGTGTGAAAATCCCCTCGCAATTGAAACGAGTCCCCCGGATTATCCTGGAGCGAATGCGCCCTTAATCTGCCCGTCTTTGGACTGTAGGAGGAAAACAGAATACCTGGAGAAAAGCTTACCGCTGAAAGATTAGACGCTTCGTGTTATCCGTGTGTTTCCCCGACTATTTTTGCAGCGTGACACTGTTCGGTGGTTTTACAAGCAGTTCTGCAGCCTAATGAAGTAATGAATGACAAAAAAAGAAAAGAGAGGCTGGATTACCCGAGACTGCAGATCTCCATCTGTTGGATGAGCTCCACATTATCGGGGAAAAAAGATGGCTCAACTCTGCCATTGTGAGGGTCCCTTGGTGGAGGAAGAGGAGGGGGTGGGGTGAACTCCGGGGGATCATCTTCCTCGTTTGACAGCTCTTTCCATGACTCCTTTAGATAATTAAGAGAAAAATACTCCTTTTTATTAACAGATTTGTGATACTTTTTTTTTAACAGCAAACCTTACAGTGAGCTGTTAATTAAAGAGGAGATTAATCAAAAAAGAGAAGGAATATATGGAGGACCAGGAGAGTCATCAAAAAAGCAATACAGCATTTTCATGCTTATTTATTAAATCGCAAAATAATAAAATTGTTAAACTTAATACAAGTTCAAATTCAACAATTCAATAATATAAAAGAAATGAATTTTACAAAGCATTTTATAATTGCACATTTGTAATCCTATTTAATAGTTCCATTTCAAATGTGCAATTATAAAATCTTTTTGTATTATTTAATTTTTGAATTTGAAATGATATTTAGTGAAACACATTTTTATTTCACAATTAATTAATCAGGATGAAAATGCTTTATTGCTTTTCCGATGACTATCCTGGTCCTCCATAGAAACATACCTGCAGGCTTGTGTCTCCTTTGATGTACTTTGCACCTTCGATGACAGCCAGGTAAGAGAAGCGTAGCTGATCTGCGGTCTGTATCAGGCCCATTCGATGGCGTCGCATCTCCAGCAGCACATCACGAATACTCACAGAAGATGGGTCCTTACGCAGGGACATCTGTGTACGCCCGGAAAAAACGGTAAATACGTACAACCTTTACGTTTTATGTTCGAATAATCACATTTTTTTACTTTTTCCAAATCCTCTGCTACAAATATTACAGGAATAATTCATCCGTTTACATCATTGATAGCGATATATTACAGGAAGTATTCATCTGTTTATTTCATGGATAGTGGTGTTCTCTACAAACCAGCAAAAGGCAGGTGTCCACGAGACAAAAGGTCCCCGAGCGTCCGATGCCGGCACTGCAGTGCACCACCACTGGTCCCTGATCCGAATTCAGACAACCTGATTCTCGCACCTTGAAGAGGAAGTTAAGGAAGGAGGCAGGAGACTCCGGTACCCCAAAGTCAGGCCAGGTGGTGTAGTGAAAATGTAAAATTTCACGCGTCTCCTGAGTCTGTAGGAGGAGAAAATAATGACACACGCATGAATCATAAAAAAAAAAAAAGGACAATCTGTATAGCTTTACAATTGAAATTAAGTTTTCATGCATGTTAAAATGTGCATTTGCAAACACTTCCTTTTGTAATAATTTTACATTATGACCCTGTTGGGGAAATGAGAAATGAAATGTGCCATATTTGATGTCTCAGTTCTGTATTTAGAAGTATGAAAACTAGCTGGGATTATTGATTTTGTTCACAACAAAGCATCGTAGTAGAAATTAAAAATAGGTAAATAGTCAAACTAGACGCAGGTCAGACTTACACCCAAACATCAATCAGACTTTATGTTAGGACTGGACAATTAATTGAATTTTAATCGTGATTACAATATTGCATTCTCACAATCATAAAAACACTGTAATCGAAGAAAAATGACTAATGTCACATGTATGTAACAGGAATGCATATAGACTAGGTATTCATTAGGAAATGAATTGGAATGCAAGCGTTTATTATTCTTATTGTCCCGCCAAATGAATTGCATTTTTGGGGGCTTTAACATGCCCCAAAACTCACCAGATTTTGGCTACCCCCCCATTTAAAATCGAAACATTTCATAATTTAAGCTGCTCGGGACTGTACGAGTGAAGCTGTGCGAGAGCGCCACCTATCGTAGGGTGCACAGAACTGCATGTTACTGATCTTTATGAAACTCGGTACACATGTTCTAAATGCTCGGGCGGACAAAAAAGCCTCTTGGACGTAAGTTCTTAAATGCACAGGAAGTCGGCCATCTTGGGTCAAAGGCGCCATTTTGCCGTTTTACTCACGTCGCATTTGATCGAACTAGTCCTAGGATTTTTATCGTACAGCCACCAAAGTTGATCAGGATGTTCAGAAGGCCTGTGGGATTAAAAATTAGCCAGCGATTTTTCTTAAGGTTAACGGTGTGGTGTGGGCGGGGCGTCAAAGTTTGATGTCTCGCCATGAAAAACGAAATCGCTATAAGTTCCACATAAAACCAGATATCTGCACCAAAATGGACGGGTATGATGGTGGTCCCATCCTGAACACACCTACATGTCAATATTTT
>JAVQJG010184346.1:0-10629 GCA_036024015.1 Craterocephalus amniculus | reverse complement strand
AAACCCCCCCCCCCCCCCCCCCCCCAGTCCACCTACCCCCGCCCCACCTCAGCCCTCCCACTTCTATCCTGATTTTTGTACTGCCCCACCTTCACCCCAACCCTGCCATTTCTTTTCCCCCTCATCTTCCCTCCATCTTTTCTTCACCTATTCTCCCTGCTTATCCATCGGTTCCAAACCCGTCCTCTAACGCCCCGCTTTACCCCCACATCCACAATTTCAAGCTTCCCCACGGAGGGCTTACTCTTCCACACACTTGTTTGCTCATTCATTCGCTCATTCATTTATTCACTTGCACCTTATTCATCCCTCCTTTTAACAGCGACTCATTCACAGGTTTGCCCACTCACCGAGGCTTTATCGGAGGACAATCATGGCACCTGCGTTTCAAAAGCTCCCCCACTGAATGGCTGCCACCCCGTTTCCTTACCCGTCTGTTCACATCACTTCTACTGTTCACTCCCTCGCCTGTCTGAACATCTGGCCTCGCTCATGTACACTCGCTGGTCTATTAGCCCACGTGCTGTCTTTCAGTCACGCCAGCTAAATGCAGACAGAAGATCAGGGTTTTTTTCAGGATTCAAATATTTGAATGTTCGCCAAAGCAAATACATCTTCAGAATGTTAGTTGCAATGTGGTGTGTGGCATTTATTATTTATAAAATCTTCACTTAGCAGAGTGTAAATGAATGCAAAATATGCTTTCAAAATACCGGAAACATGTAAATCATTTACATTTATAGTGGTACACTACTACAAACAGGAGCAACAATGTCCCCAAATTCCTTTTCCTGATTCTTGATTTCACAAAAAGAAAACTACTGACACTCCTTAACATGCTTTTACTGTACTGAATGGGGATATTTCTTGATTCCAGCACCCATTGAGAGTCATTGCAAACAGTTGAGTTTGACTACAGTAGGAGTTGTACGTAGCTATTTATTTGACCACTGTCCTTGTCCCAGAATACATGCACAGGAGCAGTTTGAGTTACTTACCCAAGTACACCTGACACTGTGACATTGTAGGCTGTGTGAGAAAATGTTGAAGACATTCTGGCACTTCTAACTTTCTCTGCGAGAGATCATCAGAGATGTAAATATAGCCAAATTCACAGCAGATATCATCTTTACAGTGCTTAAATAGCGATTTTGTCAGATGATGCTGTTTTTATAATCAAACATTTTTTACTGGAGTGGCACAACAGTCTGGAAAGGCTTGTGTAGATGTATTTAACCATATTACTGAAAAAAAATTAAAATATTTATTAATGACAATGGCTATATTGGGAATTTGTCTGTATGAATACATTTATAAATCAATGTTTTCACTAAAAGATACTGTAAGATGGAACTTTAGTGCATGGGTGGACACTTTTTCTCATTTCATGAGTGAATCCTTCAGTCCCTATCTGCATCATCTAGGTGTGTCAATCCAACTTTCCAAGTTTTTTTAAGTTTGCATTTTAAGGGCCCAGTTATGGTTACAATAAAACTGTGAACTGTTCTTTTTTCAAATCTCGGGATTTAATAACAAATTAATGAATACAATATGCAATTCTGCTTTAATACTTCCATTTCAAATGTGCAGTTACAAAACACTTTGTAACATTGATTTCTTTTTATATGAATTATTGCTAAATTTGAAATGATATTTACTATCTGTATTTCTATTTCACAATTGTGTAATTCTATTTCAAACTTCATCATGAGAATGCTGTATTATTATTACTTTCAAAGACCCTCTTGGTCCTCCATATAAATGTGCTGTTAAATGTGAGCTGAACCTTGATTGGAAATTCGAACTTTTTGCCAAGAGTGATACACTTTTTGATTTATTAACAATTTAATTTTCCAATTCAATTTAATCAATTAAGTTAACAATCATAATGTCATTAAAATTTTGGTTCTGAATCTGACAGCTCGAGCCTGCAGGTTAAAAGAGATGTGATGGACTACCAGTCGGCAACCAGCAGTGGTTGAGCTGATTGGGCCAAGAACTTGTGCGTAGAAGTTGACTGAAATGAAAACTCACTGGAAAAAAGGGGATTTGGTCCAAACTGTCCTTTGGGTCTCACCAGTAAACCAAAGCTTGAGATGATGCAGCAGCAGGAAAACCATTATGGTCCTCTACTTGTTCTCTGTGGTCTGCATGGGGGAACTCAAACATCTTATGTAAGATTCAGGGAGGAAATTGTTTTGTCTGAAAAGAAATGTGACCTGCGGTGGGAATAGCTAAATAATACAACAAAAAATTACCCACCAGTCATTGCGGCTCATTAGCTTTCTGAACTAAAAAGAAAGAACTAGATGGTGAGCAAGGTAGCTGATCATCACCTCTGATGGTGACGTGATGATCAAAACGCTTACATTCAAAACAAACATTTTTCGCGAAACAATATTTAGTTTAACATTAATATCAGCCAATTAGTAAGCTAAGCTAACGCTGTTTAGAAAAGAAAATAAAGGCATAACATTTGGTGCTGAAATGACCAAAAGCTGCAGTAACAGTATTTCAGGTTATTCGGTGAGGAACGTAATGTATCGAGGAAAATATCATCGATACATTACGAGCAGGAAGCAGGGAATTCTGTATATATCCACGAAGAAAGAGTACACAGCTATTATTAGCTTTCAGACATGTAAGGGGGTGGGAGGAGCGTAACAAGGAGACCAGGGCCTGTGACAAAATGGAAGCATTTTGCTGATCTGCGACTTAACATGAGTTGGTTTAGCATTGTCGCCTCAAGTAAGAATGTGGAGGGCCGGAGACTGGCTGGAGCCTCTGCGCAGATTGTGGATATTCTCCATGTGCTTGCTTATATTCCTCTGGCCGCTCAAGCTATTTTCTACAGTCTCAGTCTCAATATGTGCTTAAAGTTGTCTGTGTTGACCAGGAACCTGTCTGAAGTAATAGCATGGAGTCCTTAAAGTACTAATATTAAAATAATTTATACAACTAAACACAGAGAAAATCCTAACAGCCATTTTGCTTTAACATGCTAGGCTAGTATGCTAAAATTGGCAACTTAGAAAGGCTAAGTACAGGTGCAAATGTCAGATTTTCAGTTTAAATCCTGCTCAGTTTTTATTTATTTATCTTTGTAGCAGACCTGAAGTAAAGCCCAACATTTTTTAGATCATCTTGGCCGACATCCATGTAGCCAAGCCTTGACTTAAAATCCCATCATGCCTTGATTGCAGGTGTCCCCTATCCGGTCTGAAGGTCCGGAAACATCCCAAACACAGGCAGGGCCTCCCCTCTCTTCTCCCCTGGAGCAGCAGGGCGGCTGCCAGGAGCAGGACAGAGGGTCAGGGGTATGTTCACCCCTCCCGATGTGCCCCCACCTTCCCAATCCTAATCACCAGTCCTCTTCCTGCCCTCGCTAACCCCCACCTCCCTTGTCTCTATTGGCCCACAGACAGATAGCCGGCGAGGAGGCGTGGGGAGGAGGGCACGGAGGGTCACAGCCTCGGCGGCGCAGCCACTTGGCCAGAGAGTGTTTTCTTCTACATTTTCCGTTCCTCGTGTGGGCGTGTGTGGGGTCTGTCTCACACCGTATCAGCTCTGCTTTTCCTGTGTGTCAGAGAAAGTTTTCTTATTGTCTTTTTGAGTGAGAAAGGCAGCTGCCGCAAGAAGGATTTTTGGTGCATGCATGGATATAAATCCGTATGTGTGTTCTTGTTGGGACAGAGAGAGACAGTGTGGGCGTTAAAGAAGCAAAGGTCAAGGTTTGAGAGGTTCATTTGGCTGAGGCTTGCTCCCTCTAAAACCCCCAGCAGCCAAATATGCTTTGGTTACCACAGTAAGGCTGTCAGTCTAAACACAATCTTCCAAACAACTGCAATGGCAGCCTACTTTTTTTTTAAAGTCACATAAATATACAGTGCATCAAGTTTTACAAGTTCATGCGTGTAGAAGACAGAGAGAAGTTGGGGGAAGTTTGAATTATAGTTTAATAACCATAGAAGTTCATACATATTTTTCATGTTACCAAAGCAAGTTGTTAGAATAACAAAAATGCCTTTTCGTTGAGGTTTGTAACTAACTGTCCATCAATCTTTTTGTAATGATATAAGCCTGTCGCTCACTCCTGTTTGAAAAACATTAACATTCTGCATTGTAATCTTATCAGGCTGCTCCTGCTATAAGCCTTCACCACGGCTTGGCTTCAGAAATCTTAACTGACATGGAAGGCACGCCAAGCTAAACGAGTTATGCTCTTAGTTTACTGAATGTGAATATCCCAGGAGCATTTGCACAAAGTGGAGAGGTTTACTTTTGTTGGAAACTTTCTTTGTTATGACATTTTTGACCCTGTTCCTGATTAGTCTCATAAGGATTTGAATTGTGGAAATGTTTTTTTTTCAGTATTTTCTGGTGCAAAACGCATGAAAACACTGGCTTTTAGCTTAGCAGACCGCAAAACTGAACATTTAAGGCTCAGAAGATGATGTTTCAGCCACATCATAACAACAAACAATATCATTTGTGTTTAGGTTAGAGGATTCTTGCAGTTTGTATTACTTAAAGACTCCATAAATCTGAATTTTGATATATACACATGCAAAAGAGGTAAGAAAAGAGGAGCATTTTTGGGTCTGCACGCATCGACTCAAATTTTCTGAGTTAGAACTAATACATGTCACACGCAGGCACACGGAAATGCCAAAAACATAAATTTAAGGAAGTGCTTCATAAGTGCAAGTGACTGGATGTGTCACAGCTGAGTCATCAAAGAAAGTGCAGATCAAGAGAAAAATACAGATCCTTACACCAGGCATTGCCTCACTCTCATATGAAACAACGAATTTTGATCATGTGAGATGTGACTATTATTTTTAGAGCTGATTCATCCAAGGAGTGTCTGATGATGTATAATTACACACAGCTAAAACACTGTCCAAAAAGAGGAAAAGACATATCTATGAGTTCCTGTGGCTGTTTTCTCCATTCTTAACAGCAACTTGAGATACTATTAAGCAGTCCCCATGGTATTATGAAAAACGTTGGAGAGCAAAGCACATTTTCTCTTCTCAGCAACATCCTCCCAACTGGATTGAGAACTGGAACCAGCAACCTCTAAGAATCCTGTTTGGCTGTTCTTACGGTTCCCCTGTGCTGAAGTTTAGGAGAGACTCAATTTTAAGATTTTATTTCATATTTAGTCTGTTTTCGTTTTAAAGAAAATAGTTTTTTCAGCTGTGAAATAATTAGAATATTGATTTTATGTATGTTTTTCATTTGCTGGATACAGGGTATGGCATTTAAAGCTTTTTTATGTATGTTTGGACAAATTTTTTTTGTAAAGAAAAAAAAACCAATGACTATTGTCTGAATATTTTAAATGTTAGGGATCTAAAACTCCAGGCATTAGATGTTTCCCAGCTCTGACACATCTAATTCAAAGTAAATGGACTGAACAGCTTGTTGTCAAGTTCTGCTGATTTGGCCATTAATTCGATTATTACTCTAACCATGACATAACTTTAGAATGAATAGCTCCACATAAATATGCTCAACATTTTTCTTGCCAAGATTCGGATGAGAAAAATAGAAGTAGATTTAAGTTAAAAATATGAAAATAAATCTCCCACCAGTAAGGAAGCTTAACATACAGACTCAAAATAGCTGAAACCACTGGCCTAGTAACCTAGCAACAAAGCTCCCAACTATTGATGATTTACACTTTTGAGGCTCAAAAGATTTTGTAGATTTTTATCTTGGTATTCTGAAAAAAGTCTATTGCAGGATGGACAAACTATACATAAAACACCCGAGAACCACATTGGAAAACATAACCTGTATTATAATCTTTTATTCTCAAAATGGGACCAAAAAATGATCATGCTACCTTGACCAACGAAATTATTGCAGAAAAAGGTTCTAAAAAAGCAGTAGAAAAATATTCCTGTCATTATTAAGTAATGTTTGTGTTGTGGACCACTGGAAACAGAATCATCACCAGAATTATTACAGGGTATAACTATGACCCACAAAATGTTGTAAGCAGAGGAAGTACTAACTTTCTTCATATGTGGTTGCAAATGAAAGATAATTACTATGATATTAAGTAAGTACCTTGTCTGGAAAGGGGTGATATAACCGGTTGGGGAAAACAATGTTACTCATACTGAACCATGCAAATTTTTACCGTGATGTAAAATTCAATGGAAAAATGCTACTAGAAATCTATCATCTGACATCGAAAGAATTTTCTAATGGTTTGTGGCTTTTGCATAATGACTTATTATTTCAAAACCAGAGGCTATGAGCCGTTTTGTACCTTCCAAGAGGTGCCTGTGTGCTCTCTGCTTCTGAAAGTCTAAAAGGTAGCTCAAGCCTGGAGGGTTAGGCTCCAATTTCATAGCAACCTGCATAAAGATAACCATTCCAATGGCCTACTTTCACAATATGGATTACTTCCTGATTTGCTTTATTGGCCAGGAATCTTCAGCTCTCACTGGAACAGTGGAGGGGCTGGGATTAGGATCAGCACCTCAAAATCCAAGCCTCTCTGGAGTCTAGAAAGGCCTAATGTATCTCAGGGTGTCAAGAGGAGACTGAGCCAGAAGACCAGTCTACCTACATTCTTAAATCACCTTTTGAACCGAGAAGATTGGGTGGCTCGGGTCTGGTTAGGATGCGTATGGGACTCCCCCCTTATGGGCCTTTACTCATGGCATTCTTGGCCCGGGATTGTTCATTCGTTAATTGTGTTCACATGCCAGTGCTTGAACCAGGCTTGGACACGCTTGGTAATGTCAGCACCAGAACACTACGTGGCAGTGTTGAGGAAACTTTGTTGATAGCTAACAACCGAGGAAGCAACAAACCTTTACATCTTCAGCCAAGCAAAGGCTCAGTATATCAACAAGAAAGTGATCTCGTCTTGTTACTTAATGTTTTCTAGTCCACTAGGAATGCAAGCCAGGCAGTCACATTTTACATTTTAGCTTTTTTAAATCACTCTACAGTAATCGCTTCGCGTTTGCCAGTGTTGCATGTTTGTTTACTTTAAAGCTAATGGTGTTTCCTGCTAAACTTGCCGGTAGGGTCGAGTGTTGATTTGATCAGTTCCGCTTGTAGCCTACATGTCACATCCGGCACAGCCTGGATGGTGTTCAAAAAGCATTATTCCCTGCGCGCCATGTGAAAAGGGCCTTGGAGGTGTTCAGGGTTTCCTGCCAGTGGAATGGCAGGGCCCGTGGTTGAGGGACCATAGCCTCGTTTCCACTGAGGAGTACGGGTCGGGTCGGGTACGGTCCTGAATGGTCCGGCCCATTCAGAGAAGGGTTTCCACTAAAAGCCGGGCCATCGCCGGCATGCGTGGCTTCTAGCGGTGCGTCATGCTAGCGCGACACCTACACACGTGAAGCTAAAACAACATGAGCTATGTCTCTGTAAACGTTTTAAATCCTCACCGCTTCATCCAGCTGATTTTACATGACTTCAGCTCCAAATGTGGGAGGAAACGTTGAAGCTCCAGGGCCGACCAGACCCTGCTGATGTTTGAAGCCTTTTTTATTGTTTACTTTCCAGCGTGAACATGACCAGAGCTTGTGTGGTTTTGTTTCTGTCCGCGAATCAGTGTGTGGTATTGCATGAAGCCAGCAGCTTCGCCCAACTCCGCCCAAACCGTACCGTTCCATTTTCGATGGACCCACAACTGAAGTGGGGCCATAAGTGGTCCGGAACGGATCGGTTTAATGGGTCGCTTCCACAATGGAAACACTCAAAATAGCGACCCGACCCGTACCGACCCGCTCAGTGGAAACGTCATTATAAAATGTGTCTAAAATAGTTAAATATACGGTTGGTATCCTAGACATTTGGGTTTCTCTTGTTCGCTTGGTATGACACATGTTTTTCAGGGGACAGTTTTTCAAATGAATGGCGTCGATTTGCTTTTTTTTTTTTTTTTTTTTCAAATTTTCCATAAAATAATGCATTCAACATATTTTCAGACCTCTGCATTTTGAATCAAAGCAAAATAGGCCAATGGTGATTTAAAAAGATGGCGACAAGAAACAGAGCCAAGTCAGCCCAGACCGGGACTCGTATAACTTTTTATGAAAACGCTTCCCTCTAGTGAAAACAAGGATGACATCTGCAGTGCTCAATCCCCACCAGAGCTATTTGTAAAATGCAATGGCTGCAGAGGAGACGGCCTGTCTTTTTGCTGTTTGTAGCTGTCAGTGCTTGTTGTTTCTGCTGATAACCATTGCACTCGTTGATTTATGGCTCCTTGTGAACGTGTTAGGCTTGTGAAAGCATCTAAATTCAGCTCAATTCCAGCAATACAAAAGGATTCATTGCTCTCTAGTGCAAATTCAGGATTTAATCAGAGTAGATTATATAGGTTTTCATTAAAACTTCATAAGTCATTAACTGTTTCTAAAGGCAGATGCTTCAGAGTCGTGCTGATTTGTCAGTTACACACACACAGCCTCACTGTCATGCACAGGATATGTCAGAGCAGACAAACCGTGTGGATGTGCAGCTCTCACCTCACACGCTTTTGGCAGCTTGAACTCGTCGTGAACCGCTAAAGTCCAGGAAAGGGGAAACGTCTCTTTCCTCATGATCTCTGATTCGCCTCTCTTTCAAAAGCACACTTGCAAAACAGGCAGCTTCAGCTCCCCAGACGGTCTGCAAACTTATCACCCTGTCATTTTTTAGCAAAAGCAAGTCAGTCTGTGATGTCTCCAGGACCTAACTGTAATGGCAGTCATGTGATTTAAGCTGAAGGCTTTGAACGGAAGGCGAGAGGGGGGCAAAGGCGTGTCCCCCCACACACTCATCGTCCTACCCGTTTGTCAAGCCGTGCGCTCTTGCCCACCCCTCAGTTTTCCCTTGTGGCTGGGGGAGCAAGACAGATGCTGGCTGGATGGACAGACTGATGTGAACTTTGTCTCACACGGGCTATGCTCTTTTTTTTTCCCACTTTAGATGTCCACTGAGGGGATTACATCAAGGGGTCTGGTCGCTCAGCTTTAAAAAAAACATGAGTTATGTGTCTGTAGACTTCCTGGCACTCAGCCCATCTGTCATGTCCACATTTATCAGCGTGTCTGTCTTTTCCACATGACCCAGTGTTTCAGGACCCACCTGTCCGTCACTGCATGTCACTTTGACCGTTTCTTAGCGTGTCTGCTCATTTCAGGAAGTTTCACCATCCCTCCGGCTGTATCAAATGACTTTGAGTCAAGAGGGCTACTAATCATGAAACTCAAACTGTACTTCCTTAATTGCTTTCCCCCTCGCCTCTTTTTTAAAAATTTTTATTTTTATTTTTCACACAAATCTACAGATAGAAGTAATTTGCACCCTGTTACATCTTCCTGTATTTATAATAAATTAGTGCTGCTAGTTTAACGGATAAGCTGGGTGTGAAAATTGCCTGGATCTCTTGCACAATTCCACAATTTAATTTAATCTCAGAAGAGTTATGACACTTTAATGACGATCGGTGCATCATTCCCCTTTAACCAAATAGGCCAAAACTATACAGAGACAAAAGAGTTAGAATGATGGAGTTGTGAATGGCGTTTCCACATGGGGATGAGGATTTTTCTTTCTTTCTGTCTCAGTCTTTCTTTCATTCTGAGCCACGAGCTTAAGCAGTCAAGTGAGTGGATTTATAGACCTGAGGCTTATGGCTTAGCCATGATTGCTTGCATTGGCTCTGCTTCTGTGAAAATAAATGGTTTTTACTCCTAATGAGAGAAGGGGACACAGGGGGAGATTGTAATGATGAAGAAAAATGTTGAAAAAAATCAGAGGCGAGAAGAAAGATGAAAAGCCCCAAAAAAGACTTAAAACTTGTGTTTGTGAATGGCCTTTTATCCATTTCATGTTTTACAAAATGAACAGTCGAAGTTCAAATTTTGTATGTGTGCAATTACTAACATATATCTTCTGTGAATGTAAAGTGAATTAGTTTTTTAAGCTTTTGAATTTTCCTCAGCTTCTCTGAAAAGAAGTTGCATTTGTGGAGAAGCTTCATATTTTTACTGTGTCCAGCTGTGAAGCATTTGAGGAAACTTTATGCTTCCCTTTTCAACTCTGAACTGGAGGTTCTCTGACGGCTATAAAACAAAAAAAGAGGGGGAGAGGAAAAAAAGGTTGAGGGCCGGACGAGGTCCTTGTCTCTGCGTCTTTGTATCGAGGGCTGAAGGCCAGGCACGCTCTTCTCTCCTCCCACATTTCCCTCTCCTTCTGGCAGGATGGTAAGACTCTGTTAAAATGAGTTATGATCTGAAAAATATAAAATTTGCAGATTTATATGGTGAACACAAGAGGATTTCGCATCTGCTACTTTATCTGATGCGGTTTCATCTTCATTTTGATCATCTGTCACAGTGATGTGGGAAAGATGTTCATTCAAGCAATTGAATCTGTTGATTGGCTTTGACTTATAGTTTTTCTTTTGTAGTTCCTTCCAAAAGTGTGTTGAATAACTATCATACTTACATACATGTTATGTAAATATATACCTGGAGCCAAAGGTGTTTCAGTTTAGCTCTGGAAATGCCTCCACGTACAATTTACTGTAAGCTCACTGATATTAAGAAATATTAATTATAATAGATATAGCAACAAATGTAAAAATATACATACACACAC
>JAVQJG010184320.1:0-15150 GCA_036024015.1 Craterocephalus amniculus | reverse complement strand
GGGCCATGTTCTTGTCACATAAAAGATGTAACTTAGTTTTATATAATTTTCTCAGTGGTAAGGATACAACTTGATCTACAAACACTGTCCTTAATTATGTTTGACCTTTACTCCTTATTTTTGCAGGAGGTATACTTAGCCATTTCATTCACTTCAACTAGAGATTCTTCATGGTAGCTGTTACGTGCAGGAAAACAGAAGTGACCACTTGTTGTATTAATAGCAGCTGTTGTGACAGAAGACGGGTTTCTTCTCATTTTCCATACTGCGTCTGAACTATAATATAAAAAGCCCCCATCCTGCTTCCCTCAGCACTCTGTAATTGCCTCACAGCTCCATCTCATTTAATGGACTTTCTGTCAAATACTTCATCCAATTCTATCAGTGAACAGCAGCCCCTGATCTTAAATAAAGCCTCACAATGTTACAGTGTGCTATAACTAAAACACAGTGCTACTGTATGGCTGCACACAGAGGGTGTCTGTTTACATGTTTTTGTAAATCATGTTCACTAGATTTTTTTTCAGACAAGTTGAGGAGAGTAGGATGGGATGAAACGTATTCTTTTATGGTGAATTGTTGCCCTGCAGAGCTTTTTTATGAACTGTTTTTGTTGACTTATGAGCTTGGGGAAATATGAAAGTGCACACATGGCATTTAAATAGATGCTGCTTTTGATTGACCCCATTGTAGCTACTGGCTGATGCCAAACTGTTGCAAGAACAATGTCTTGCATCTAAAAAGCTATAGTGTATGTATATATATGAAATTTTTTTATATTTAAGATATTGCACAGAATCTAACTATTGTGAAAAGTTCTTTCAAAAAATCATTATATGCACAATAAGACTAAGTTTTTCAGTGCAGATTGTAGCCTATAAAAACACGAGACTATTTTAGGTTGAGGATTTATCTAAATCATACTGTTGAAATTCTTACTAGAAAATAGCAGCTAATACCGGATAAATCCATTTGATGGGTTTACTTCATGTTGCTATTCTAAGTTATACACATATTATAAAACAACTGAAAACAAAATGTCATAGAGGAACAAGGTCAAAAAATAAATTTTATGTAACACTGCTGTTATAAAATGTAATCAATTTAATTCGCCTGGCTCTTTTGATATAATGTGTGCTTTATCAAAGATAACCTTCTGCCTTAATTTTTATATTTTGTCCTGAAAAGTATTTAGTAAGTTCCCTTTCCCTTAAGATTCTTATTCATCTAAACTGTGTATTGTTAAATGCTTTGCATTTCAGAGAGAAGTTTCAAAAATATTTTCCACTGAAGGTCATCCAAGGGTTCTTCATTAATACAGTTTTATTTTTGATATATAGAGAAGAGTGTAAAAAACATGTTTTGCAGCCAAAAACTATAAAAAAAAACACAATAAATTTAACACTTATGGTGTGCTGCAAACCCTGTATCAGCTTTCCTGAGTTAATAAACCTAAAAGACCAGAATGAGACACAAAAAAACTCTGTGCTACATCCGACAACTGAACATCATCTATAGGAGAACGTGAATGAAAAGCGGATGGGTAGCGTTTGGCTCCTGAGTTTCCTGTGGTGTCCCAACACAGTGTCAACAAGATTTTGTGGGAAAATGATATAAAGCATATTAAATATTAATCTGTTAAGATGCTTGTGTAGAAAAATAAAAAAGAAAAGGATACATCCAATTCTTTTTATCATTACAAGCTCTGTTTTCCTAAAACCTATGACCAATTCTTAAACTTCATCTAGTTTTAAAAACATCATGACGTTAATAGAACACTGAAGACTTTATGAATAAGACCTGTTCTTGGGTTCAGATATGACTCAGAAATCTTTCTGTTTTAAGTTTAAACAAGCTGCTGACTGATTGCTTTCTTTCTGTGCAGCTGTTGTGAGCAAAATACCAAATATGCATATTTCTGCACCAGACTCCATATAAAATACTGAATCATTTCTGTGACTGTTGATCTCACCAGTAGAATCTGTTGGGGACCACACTGTCATGCACAAGCTGCCATCTCCTCCCAAACTCAACAGACACATAGAGCTGAAAAAACGAGAACACATGAATCAAATAAATACATCATGAAGTGGCATATAAATTATTATTTTTCAGAGAATTACTCCAAATGAATGTCCAACTGCATTATTGAGTCGATGTTAAATATCTTAGGTTTGTAGCATCAACATGATGTTTTAAATTACAAACTATGAGTTTATTTAAGCTCATATTTAAGCAAGTAATACCCTGATGCCAGGGTTTTAGCATAAAAAGTTAAACAGTCAACATTATCATTTCTTAAGACTGGATGAAAGACTTGAGTTTTTCCATTGACTGAGCTGCATTTTAACCAGCCTCTCAGTTCACTGTCATTATCATTTTTTTTCACCATGAAGTCATTCTACTGGTGTTTACCCTCTGTGAAGGCCTGTCATCTTGCGTCAGTGATTGAGCAGCGCACATCTTAAGCTCTAAGCTTTACAAGGATCAGCGGTATCATTTTGACTCCTCTCAGAGCTCTCAACTTTTAAACGACATGACAGACGATCGATAAATGTAAAATGAAACCAAGCTCTTATTGATTTGGTTCCTTTTGGAAGCGATAAAAGGAAAAACAGATCAAATATAGCCTTATAAAGACATACAGAGTGACCTGAAAACAAATTTCTCTGAAGCATCTTTATTTGGGTCCGCTGATGCCTCTCAAATAGGCTTTCATCGTCCTCGCTGCACCATTTGTCTAACTTTTCAGACCTTGACTGTTTCTCTCAAAAAAATCAAGTCTTTCTAAAGGAGGCAGAGTTTGATGTCTGTGCTGTTGAATAAAGCAGACAGCGGGATTTCTGCACACAGTAATGGCGGGTATGTGTTTCTGCTCACAGTTCCATGTGTGTGTGAGCTTTTATACTGTTTTGGAAAGTATTGCTCTTATTAACATTTGGTGCTCTCTAGGACACATCCACTCAAAGCTGCCTACAGCCGGGCTTTATGGCTTGTTAGGGCGCAGGTGATCCCCTACTTCTGCTTTGGCAAGTGCAGCCTCAGTAAATGGCAGATCTCTCCGGACATGTTCTGAAAGTTTGAGTCTTTCATCAAAATGAATGCTTTCAGCTATGATGGGAACTTGCGTATTAAATTATTTATTTGTGAACTCACAATGACCACATTCAAATAGAACCTTGCAACAAAGCTAACAAAAGCTGCCTACACAGTAGTAATCCAAACACATCAGCCATTATGTGCTCACAAAGATGCTTTTTTTTTCGCATTTTGTGTTTTTATTCTGGTTGATTTATGCCATCTGACACCTACACATTACCTTTTGGTCGTGGCTGTAAGCCAGGATCCAGTCCTCCTGCTCAGGATGAAAAAGCAGGCTGAGGATATCAAAGGCTAAGCTGTGTTTCTGATAGGACGCCCCCTCGTCAAGACTAATGAGCAGGCTGCTCTCCACCTCTGGGTCAGTCAGTAACATTATCTACGACAAGAAAAGAGATGGGGTATCAGTGGCCCACCTTTACAACATCCATTCTGAAGAAGTGCGCTTGTTCAATGCGCAGGTTGAAACAGACACAGGTTAAGCTCCTGCTGCTACGTAGTCAAAATGATAATGATGATGGTTGAAACGTACCTTTCTTTTGTTGTTTGGACTCACATATAAGTAGCTTAGTATGGTTTTGGTCCCAACTTTCTCATTAACTTTTTCATATGTGGTCCCATAATCGGTTGACCTAAAAGCAAATTACAGGGTGAAGTAAATAGGTGGTGAGTAAAGAAGAACAGAGCGACTCTTAGTAGTTAAGAGGCTGACTGTATCATTAGGCATGTCAGGCAAGCAGAAAATTGCAGCAGAAGAAGTCCTGCAGCAATTTGCTAAATGGACAAATACTTTTCTAATTATGAAAATCAACAAAATGTCTTATGTAGAATGTGTAACTACAAGGTGAATCCTGTTATTACTGTTATTACAGTTTTTATGGGTCTAGAAAAAAAATGAAGCCTACCGTACATTCCATTATACATTATACATATATGATTGTTTTATGATGCATTTGGCATATACCTGTATACGAGTTTTGATTGCTTATACGGGCTTATGAATAAAAAAATATCATAAACCATAATCCCACTAAAAACAGCATTTTCATGTTTGATTTCCAGACAAATGCACACAAATCCCCTCATGTATCCTTGCCTACACCAGGTGCTCATTTAAAAAGCATTAGTAGTCAATGTTTTTTGTTCAAGTAAGCAAAGCTTGAACCTAATTAGCACACCATTATCGAAGTGGAAACACTAACAGTCAAAGTTGTTCAGGGACTGATCGCAGGCTTCAATAGATGGATAAAAGAGCCTTGGGTCAGTTTAGTTAGCAATGGATCCAGCAAGACGGGAAGGAAGCAGATGAAACAAAGAAAGAGGAGAAAGAAAAAGGTGAAGGTCTCGCCTCTGGGAACATGGAGGAATACAAGGCTGCAGCGCTGGAAAACAGGCCAAACCCCATTATGGCCAAAGTCTGGAGCAGCAGCTACAACAGTCTGACTCCAGGGGACTGCAGCAGACATTTTGTGCAATCACAGGCTATTAGGTAACACACGACTCACTCATCTACAGCTTCCTAGCCAGCAGACCACAAGTGTTCTGGCCCAGTCATCACACCTCCTTATCCTCATCCTCAACATTGCATCCCTACAGGGCTTCTCCCTCTGCTGTTCCAAGCTGTAAACCCCTGACTGCGTGGCGACTTCAGACTCCAGTGTCATTATAAAGTTTGCTGACGACACAGCTGTAGAGGGACTGATTTCCCACACTGATGAGTCAGGCAACAAGAGAGAGGTCTCCTATTCGGAGAAAGGCTGAACGGAGAACCGCCTGCAGTTGAACATCAGCAAAACAAAAGAGCTGATGGTGGACTTCAGCAGGAAGCAGATGAGCTTCCATCCATGTCTCAGCACATCAGGACTGTTGTGAAGAAAACATTTAAAAAATTTTTTATTTACATTACAAAGGTTTTATATATTTTTTTGGAATGGAACCATTACAAAAGCTAAAACAGCTATCTTTCCTTCATCTACAGCTCACAAATGTAAGCAAGATGTCAAAACATAATTTTAATCAAAACTATTTCTATTATATCCTCGAAGAAATATCTCATAAGAAAAACTTTTACGCCTTCAACTGAGAACAGAATTATGATAATTTAATATAATAGTTACAAGTGCACAACCTGCTTCATCTTCCACACAGATAATCTGAGAAAAGAGAACTTACCGCCACAAAGAACTCTCTGTTACTCTGCCGGAGTTGAAGTCGTAGTATTTTGTCAGCATCAGAATCACCTGCAAAACAAATCAAACAGAATATTAACTTTAAAGGAGTATTTCATGAGTACTGAACAGCGGCTCTGGAGCCACTGATAGACATTCATTTTGTACACCCTAATACATTCTCTTTTATTTCTGTAAATCTTTCAGCCCTAATCGGCCCTTACAAGGGCTAAAAATAATTAAACATAGCCTTGGGTCGGTTTCTTGAGATGAACCGAATGATTGAATGAATAAAACAGGACAATTTTCATTTTAAATGTTGCTCAAAGACGCTAAATAGTTAGGATTGCAGTGTTCATAAAGTAAGACCAAAAGTGCATTTTAGAGCAAACTTAATTGTTTGGAAATGATTTTGTTGCTGAAAGGGATCAGTGGCATCTGACTGCATGGAATCAGAGTTAGCATGGTGTTATCTTCTGTAAAAAGCCAGGAAAACACCAGGCAAGCACATACATTTTACATTTTGTCCTTTGTTTAATTGGATTGCTTATTCATAGTAACAGACATTTTTGACACTGGGAAAACGTTTTCTGTCATTAGACAACAAAGTACATGCACATCAATTATGGAGCAATTCTTCATTTGCCTTACTTTAAAGGGGTTTTCTCTGAAAATGTGGCCGGGGCTTGAGGGGAAAACTGTAGTAGATTGTCACTCTACTGAACCACTCCTGAATAACCTTGTGGACATTCCCTCAATATGTTTTTTAAGGCCCAGTTAACAGAGGGGGGAAAAATCCATCACTGATGAGATAATGAATAAATAATTGTTATAATTGTCCGTAGTTTAAAATTGACACAAAAAACTTCAGATTTCAAGATTTGTCACAGTTATAGCTCACTGTCAACATTTTCCCATGAAAAAATCTAGACTTTAAGCCAAAATGTTTGTTTAGTCTAATTGCTGATGTATGAATTCCTGCGTGCATGCTCTTAACTTCAGATTTCCTTCATAGTCAAATATGAGAGAACCCTTTCTTATCTGAATAAAAATAGCATATCCATATTTACAAACAAAAGCAGTTTAGGAGCAAAACTTTAACCACAGTGGTCATTTACTGAAAAAATTGAGTTCAGCCTTTGCTGCTGAAGCAAGCCCCCCCTCCACAGTGAAATCATGAAGTTGCACATCATACAGCTCTCTTGGGAAGCCTTCCCAGGCTTCTCGTTCAGCTTTTCACAGCTACCGTACTTCCTAATTATCAAGTCTTATGAGTGTTGTGGGTGACATTCCCCATAACAAAAAAGAGTTCCATCATGTAAATAAGGATTTTTCTTGTTTTTATATAAAAATATATTCATCAATAATCCCTGGTGTGCAAATATCCAAAACAAGGGAGTTTTCCAAGAATAGACTTAAATTAAACAGGTCAAACTTGAGATTTTGTTTTAGATCAAAGCATAGCTTCTCTAGAAGCAGCTGCCGAGTTGCACACATATGCTAAGAAGATTACAGGTTGACATGAAAAGGAAAACAAGAAAAAAACAACAACAAAGAATTCAAACTAGAGTTATCACACCATCAAATGACAAACATCGCCTTTCCTTTTTATTAAAAGCTTTCAGACTTTTTTTGGTGTGTACTAGCATTTGAACTAAGTTTGCCTTGGTTTTATAAATAAGTAATCTCTGAGTTAAAGATGTAGATATCTCCTGTGTCTGAAGGAAGCATCAGCTCAAATACATTTTTCTCATGCCACAAGGTTTTATTCATTTATTCACCCAAACTCTTCCAAGCAGGTGGTTATCCTAATAGTGATGATTTAACTAAATTGTCTCTGTTTCCTTACATTTTAAACATGACAAAAGGGTTTCCTGATCTTGTTAACAGCAATCCTCAAGTGAATATTTAAAATTGAAACAAATTATATGAAACTGTCTCAAAAATGTACAGCTGAGCTGCCTGAGAAACTTTGCTCTTACCTTGAGCTGAATGTATGAAATTCTCTATAAGAGACCACCTGTGGTGGATATCTGTTAAAGTTTTAACACAAAGTGTCTCGGCTGGCTTTCAGCGATTTAAAGACTATCAATAAACTGCCCTTTATACCTTTCAAAAGTTATACCCACCCCCACAGCCATTCCAAATAAGGCAACTTGTAGTAGCCTGGAAAAAAGTCGAAATATCCCAGTGGCCCATTATTTTGTGTTGCAATTAACTTTATGAATTTACTTGGAAGAATCCAGAGACAGCAAGATGTGACGTGTCTAAAACCACCTTGTCAACTGATAAATTTTCCCTGTACTCTGAGGGATGCTTCACATCAATACAGTCATATAAAATTCACTTTGTAGCTGTGTCAGACAGGTGTTTGAAGCTCAGAATGTCATGCAAGCCATCAAAATGTTATTTGAAATCACTGCATGAAGGTTCCTCTTTTTATGTTTATTTTACAGCTACAATGGACACCAGTATTTAAATAATAATGCAACATGTTTCAGCATGTTTCTCACTTTGAATTTCATAGCTGCCAACAACCCCAATTCCAAAAATGGTGGAATATTGTGTAAAATGTAAATAAATACTAAATCCACTGATTTGCATATATCAGAAAGCAATATTCTATTTACAACACAATTCTGAAAACATTATACATTTAAAATGATACATTTCATTATTTCAGACATTTTGTATATTTTACAAAAAGCTGGAAAAGTAAGTTATACTAAAAACAACTGGAAGAGCATCAGGTTGACAACAGATCAGTAAAATGATTATATGAAAACAGTCCAAATAACCGTCAATAAATTGTGGAGCAATTTCATAATGATGTCATAAATCTAATATTACCATGGATATGATGGAAAGACAAAAGATAATGGAAACACAAAATCCATAGATTTTCTGAGTCTTTGTGGAGGCATGGTCAAAAATCAGTATTCTATGTTAACACTCTGAAAAACTTCCACAAGTCATTTCTGGTGAATAAATTCACTGTGGCATCCACAAATACAGAATAACATTTCTTGACCCAAGAAAAAATGGACAGGAACTCAGAATTTTTTCTAAAAATATGAAGTCCCTTTTGACCCTTTTGCAGAATGTAAAGAAAATAATTAAAGGGGTTGTGCACCCTAAAATGGGTTTTTGAGCTTTATAGCAAAGAATTACTTAATTGTCATTAAACCACCAATACTGACCCTTGTTTTACTATCTTTTAAAAATCTGGATTTTTGTGGGTAAAAAAAGGACTCAAAACAGGTTTTGGTTTTCATGATGTAAATGTCATGAGAAAATGTGAAAAAAAAAACTCGCTGCCTCTTCCTCCAGATGCAAAAACAAGAAGAGGCACCTGCAATTGGGTACTCTTGGACAAAGGTAGAACCTCTTTGAGAATGTTAGACACAGGTTGTTGAATCTTTCAGCAGGATTTATAAAACATAGTACATAGGACTCAAAATGTCTGCAGCCACTTAGAACTTGGTCGATTCAGATTGCAAACACTGATGGACTGGTTGTGAGCATTCCATCACTGTGGAATGGTCCAGACCAGTCTCAGTTTATGCCAACGCCGGATTGGTTCCGAACTGACATTGGCACCACTGGCACCACTTTGAGAATGATAGAAACATGTTACTGAATCTTTTAGCATGTTTTATAGAACATACTACTGTACCACCTTCAGAATGTCTGCAGATACTCTGAAGGTGGTCGATTTAGATGGCAGCGTCTGGCGGGCTGCTGTGACCATACTGGCAGCGGCCAGCAGTGACGACTCAAACTGATCCTGTCCAGGTAAGGACAATCTTATTCTGCCATCATTGTGCTGAAGGAATTCTGTAAAGGGAAAGTCTTCCACCTCAAAGATCCCTGCTGTACATATTTTGTGAATCTGTAACAAACTCCCATAGAAAACCACAGGTTTGCTGAAGCTCTCAGCAGTTTTAACCCAGGGTTAATAACTTTTTGTCATCCTTTCTCAAAACAACTCATAATTAACTTTATTTCTTGAATTTTGTCCCTCTTCTTTCAGGGTTTCGTTTTTCCTTCCATTTTATTTCATTTATTGTAAAAGTTATTTTTTAAAACTTCATTATGGTTCTTCTGCACCCCGTTGTAGTGCTTCTAATGTTCTGTAAAGTACTTTGAAATGTTTTTGTACATGAAATGTGCTGTACAAATAAACGTGGATTGCCTTATAGTGAATGGTAGTGTATTGCATGACTCATTGATGTTCGATGAAGCTGCAAATTTACAAATAAACCGTGCGCAACCATTAATATACTGAAAGCAGCTGTCAAATAGGTGTCCACTGTAATGGATACTGTACAAGAAAGGGTTAAATACAAGTTTTGAATGCTCATATTCAAAACTATGAGCATATGAGCTCATATGCTCATATGCTCCCATCCAGATTATGTCTTGTTCAAGGAAGGGCTTGTATATTTTGGCAGGATAACGTTAAACTGCATACTGTCTATGGCTTCATACTTGAAGTGTGTATGCTGAACTGGTCTGGCTGTAGTGCTTTCACAAGCTGAAAAAATCTGTCTCATTATAACATCTAACATACAACAAAGAAGCTACGAGAACAAGGCAGCTAGAATCCTCTATCAGACAACAATTGGACAACATTCCCCCTCTAAAGGTCAAGCAACTCCGTTTTAGACATTTAAAGATCGCTTTTTCAAAAAAAAAAAAAAAACAGGATGCCAGACTGTGGTAAACATGGTCCTGTTGCTACATTTTCTAAGACATTTTCTTCCCATTAAATCTAAGAAAATATCATAAATTAAAGAATAAAATATCTCACATTTGCATTTGATATGTTTATATAATTTAACATGAGTAAAGACATTGGTTTATGAGATTTACAAATGTCTGTATTCTAACAGTGTCTCAGCTGACTTGCAGTGGGAGTTGTGGTGCAGCACACAGCCTGCTGTAAGGTCAACACATCACCTAACTGGATTACCTGGCATCCAAGTGCAAGCAAATTGATTTTTCAATTCTAATCCTTTGTAAATCTAAAACCTTGGAAGTAAACGGACTGGGATGAATTCGATCATTATGTCTGAATAAATAGGAGCACAATAGTGGGCTGCGGGGCTTAGAGTGATAAGATTACTTGTGTGAATTCATTTGTTGTAGAGACCAATCAAGAAAGCAGAAAAGAAATTCTGGAAGAAACACAAGGGTACACATTACAATTCATTCCCGCTCTCACCAGTCCGTTGATCCAGTCTGATCAGCTGTTGGAATTAAGTTGCCTCATCAATAAAACTGTCATCACATTTAGACACAGCAATTAAACAGATGGATGATTTCATAAAAGCATTTTTTACAAGAGTTACTGAGTGGAATGTTAATATCCAAGGCAAATATTACAGATCAAAACTGTCTGAGGCTTTTGCCCATTGGATAATGGGATAGGTATTCTTATACCTTTGACCCTGAGCAAGAACATAATATATACTGATCATCAAAAAGATGAAGTAATTTTAATTATGTTCCCAATTTCCATATGGCATAAAGATATTGATCATATTTAGATACAGTATGTGACATTTAATGTCAAAATAAATACTAATTGGGATTTAAAAAAGACCAGAAAACCTACTTACAAGATATAAGTAGCACAGACGTGTGAATGTGGTAGCAGATGCCTTTTCCAGGAATCAAAAACCACAGTACATCAAGCAAATTCAAGTCCCCCCCGGGAGCTGGAATAGCACTTAGTATGAAACTTCACTTGATAAAATCCCCACATTAAACAGCATCATTTAACACCTTAAATAACAAAAGAACTGTCTCGTTGTATTTCATTGTTTATAGCTCTGCGAGTCACTCAGCGGCAGTATCAGTCTGCAGAAGGGCACACTGTCGTACTTCAATACCACCTGAGCGAGACACATAATGTACAGAGGCTTTTGTCTGTCACATCAATTTATATCACTTCATTAACATAGGCAACATTTCCTCGCAGACCAGATGTTGTGCTGAAGCTGGGCTGTTTGAAGTCAGAGCTGTTGGCTCTCTCGTGGATAGCAGGTCATTGCAATCATGAATTATAAAGCGACTTCACAATATCACTTTGCACAACATAAACTATCTGTGTCCTCATAAAACTCACATATGCATGCGGAGGAGAGTTAATCAAAGTGAATAAATGTGCTCGAGTTCTGTAAATAAAACATTTTTGGTCCTTAGAGGAAATCAAACCTCAGAAAAATTCGGCTGTGATGTGACTGTAGCCATTCTGATCTCGAAACATCAAGTAAGGAGTTCTTTAAATGGAGACAGTGCAGGTAGCTCCTGTTCTTGCTCTGGCTTTCAAGCTTAACAGCAAGTGTTTGACTTTATTGGACTCTTCATACTGAGACAAGGGCACTGTGTCGAAGCAGAACCCCGGTTGACAGACCATCTGAAACAACTTCCATCTACTTTGGGCTTAGACTCTCACATCGCTTGCTTTTTCGTCATAATTGAAAGCCCGGGCTAGTTTAGCAGCTCGGCCGTGGCGGCCCACTGAGCTTGGAAGCTTCAACGTGCATGAGGAGGGGGTATGATCAATGCAGGCAAGATTAGACGGCAAGCGGGTTGGCTTTTTCAACCAAACCAAAAAGTTTTGCCCTCTAGGCAAGGAGGTCTGCCTTTTCCAAAATCCCTTTTAAAGTTGCACCACTCAGTTGGAAATCTGAAAGTGCTTAAGGAGTAAAAGATTAGTCACTCATTTGTTGACAAACTAAAACCTCCCTATCATTAAGCGTTCCCGTGGCATAAAGCAGGTGAAACAGCTGATTCAATAAAAAAGCTGAGGAAGGATTTCTGTCACCCATATGTTGTATTAGACTCACCAACTGTGTTAAAAACTACCTGTGAGCCAATACTGCATAGCTATAAATATAAATGGAAGAACTTGAGTAAGTGAGTAAAAATGATGGTTTTGAATGTAAGGCTTTTCGTACAGCAGCCAGATGGTGTAACTCATACGAACTAGAATTGCAGGTGGCAACTGTGAAAATGAAAGTGTTCTGAAGCACAAAACGAGGTGGAAACTGAGCAATAGCCAACAAAAAAATACTGACAACGACACCCGACTGGGGAGAGAGTCTCTGGTTCACAGAAGCAGCACTGAGGCTGTGACAGGCCATTCAACTGAAGACTGAAAATGCATTTAAAAGAAAGTTGATACATTTCAGCATTAAGTCTTCAGTTATTATATCAGTTTTATGATGGGTCTGCAGATAAACAAGCTGATTCCCGGCTTACCAGCTGCTACGGCAATTATTCTAAGATATAGCACTTTATTCTGCAGCCAGTAAAGAAACAACAGTGAGTCACAGAGACACAGACAGAGCATACGGCTGATTTGAGCCATCGCAAATATGCAAACACACGTACGTGTAACAAGAAAAAAAAGTGTTCAGACTTTGGAAGACATTTTTTCTTCCAAATGAGCATTATATCGTTCTCAAATAAAATCTTCTCCTGACTTGGCTTTGGAATCTCTGCCCTATTTCACTGCATTCAGTAAAGAAGAAAGGAAACCCAGGAGGGGAGCACAGCTTGCCGATAAAAAACACACTCAGCAGGATTTCAAGGCGTGAGAGAACCTCACCACAGGAAGTCTTGGTGGCTTGACAGAGCTGAACTCAGCCCGCCAGTAGTTTCTGTGCAGAGCTGAGCATTAACAAGTACTTGTGGTCGCCCGTGCAGCAAAGGCAGCGCACAGCCCAAACTCACTCATTGTGTTAGATTCAATCATGCTTTTACTCTTCTCATCATCATGTTTTCAAGATTTTTTATGTGTGTCTGTGTTTGATGTTCACTTTATGAAACACTGTGATATAAAACCCCCCACATGTCTCCACATGCTGTCCATCACAGCCTCTCAGAAGAGAGAGCCACTGAAAGTCCATTCTGAGAGCAGTGAGCTGCTGTTTGTCTGAGCATCTCAACACCCTATGAAGGCAACAATATGTGTTTACGGGTTTGTGATGGAATGAAGTAACAGAGGACAGCAGGGTTAGCTTAAGAGCATTTTTTTATTTATCATATTGAGTTTAGTAGGAAAAGCAATTATGTTTTTTGATGAATATATTATTTTGTGTATATAATCAGCTAAGTAGTCACATACATCAAAATTTATTAAAGGAGGTGGTGCAGTTTGATTGGGAAGGGAAGGGAATTCCATAATATTTCATGATTTGTTTGATTTGATTTGCTTTCACACTGTAATTTACTAAAACAAACTTGTTAGCTTATTAAGTGAACCAGAGTTTGCTTCTTTGTTCTGCACCAGCGTTCAAATGCACATTCATACAGTAGGCTACTTTCTAAAACAGACCAGACTGTCCATTGAAGTGGACAAGACTTAGTTTAAAGCAGACCAAATAGTATCAGTCTGAATGTGTAACTGTGTAACTGAACTAAGTCAGTGCTAACAGAAATGTGATAAGTCAAGCCTTTTATGCATGAATTATTAAGAAACAGTGTCACATGTGATGTTATTTTATTAAGCATATTTTGCGTTTTATTTTTTGATGTAGTTTTAAAGTTTATTAAAAATCATTAATAAAATATGCTTTTCATATTTATAGATTATATACTGTATATTATATTAAAAAATATGGCTGTATCATTTTCTTTTCTTGTTTATCACAAAAAAGTTTGGTTATTACAATGTATGTGTGTACATACATACATATTTCTTTCACATTACATGACCCCTGAAGCAGTAAAATTACAAATTTTCCATCCCTAACCATAAATATACTGGAAAACATCTGTCAAATAGGTTTCCAAGGGAGTATGTATGAAAGGGTTAATTCAGTTTCCATTCATCAGTCAGACTATCATTTCAGACTTTATCTAAATGCCTTTTCAAACATGATTTTTGTGTGGACACAGTTGTTTACATGGGGAAAAAAATTGTTTTGCTAACACAACATGATTGATGTTTAATTACAATAGCTTACTTTTCTACTGTACACTCTAGATGAACGGTTTTGCGGTTTAAGCTAATGGCGCGTTCAGACCAAAAGCAGCGAGACGCTGTCTTTTGACATGTCTGTCTTTTGTTAAGTAATGAGAACAGCTTCCCGACGTTACTTCGTAGCATATCTGCCAAAGCTAAGCTGCGCTGATTGGTTGAAGCTCTGCGTCAAGCAGCGAAAGTTCAGATTTTCCAACTCGAGCAGCCGACGCTCAAACGCCCAAAACGCGCGGCTCAACTGCTCGCCGTGCCTTGACGCGCATTAACATAGACTTTACATGTAAACCTGACGCTCCCGACGCTCTCGCTGCTTTTGGTCTGAACGCACCATTAGAGAGGATGTGGGTAAATCCCAGACAAACCGTGTGGACACATGAAAAGCAGGAGCACAGAGCTTCCTGCAGAGGATGTAGAGACAGATCCTGCTGGGCTCATCATACATCCACCAAATGGCAGAGACACTGTCTGTTTGTGTTTCCGGTGACGCCCGAACCTGACCCCAGGAGGTGGAGTGGTGGAGCCACCAAGCAGAGCCCGGATCTGGGTGGGAGTAGGAGGCCTTGCACCTCATAACAAATGTATTCTCCATTAAAAGTGCCAACAATACCTGACATGTGGTGAACTTCCTAAGTGGACTTGTGTTGGATGGAGTTAGAGACGCCTCATTAAGTAGATGGCTGACCTCCAGCAGCGTAAGCCCCTTCTGCTGCGCTAAGCTGGCCTTATTCTCAGATCATAAACATGCTGTGATCTGATACCTCCTTTGTTCAATCTGGGGAAAGTCACTGACCTGGCTCTATTCTATTCTATTCTATTCTGTTCTATTCTATTCTATTCTATTCTATTCTATTCTATTTTATTCTATTCTATTCTATTCTATTCTAT